>JARHVA010000040.1:4262500-4530000 GCA_037957365.1 Torreya grandis
ACACACCAACAATCTTTCCATTATCCTGGACCTTTGTCCCACTAGGCATGCTAGAATTGTTGTGATCAAATATTTCACCCTAGAGGATGGTGTTCAAGTCTATTCCATATTTGGAAAACATTGAAATACTTCTAGGTATGTGTGTTTACATATAGTAGAATTAGACCTCTAGGTTTAAGGGATAACTCCCTGAATATGCCTTTAAGTGGTTATCACCTACCTAATTAATTACTCATGGGAAAAGAGATAGAAGTTTGCATGAAAATAAACTAATCTAATAGAGTGATACACTATAGGGATTTTCACAAGACCATCATACTTCTTTCACTAAATAACAAGACCTACAAACTAGCTTCAAAGTCCTAAGAGGTTCTAACATAAGTGTTTCAATATAGAGGTGATATGCATGAGGCAACACAAGTTAAGTAAACTAGAGGGTAGATTGCATACTCTAATTAAAATTTTCCACTTGAAATGAGCCTAACACATTAGCTACACTCTATCTGATATGTTATAATATGAACTCTTTCATAAACATTAGAGGATAAAGAGAAGCAAGGATGGAAGATTATCACATAACATCACCATACATAACTTTGCACACTTGGACAAATGTTAATGAACACAAAAGTAGACTTTCATTTATTATTCAAAGGTAAAATATAATTTCAATCTAGTAGGGCTTCACCATAAATGGAGTGGAATTAGTCTACAAGAACCAAATGGATACTACTTATAAAATTTGAGAGAGAAGTGATAAAAATGAAGTCCAAGAGTTATAAAACATGTGTCAAGTTGAGAGGAGTTACATCTATATGAGAATGGAATATGTGATAGAACATGAAACGTTTCATAGGACAAATGTCCCTCAAAGGCATGAAAATCCTAAAATGTGGCATAAGGCTCCTCATTTACATGCCTAGAAATGGTCTTCATCATTTGTCCTTCCATGAGAACTCCACAATAGACTAGGGATAAATATCATGATTGAAACTAGAAGGAGGGGTTATAAAAAATTCCTAAAATGCATTAGTTGTGTCCCTAATCACAAAGATTATTTTGGACATGAGTTATCACTACCTAAAATCATAATCACCTTCTTTTCACTTGCCTCTCACACTTGGCACCAAAGTTGTCTTTAGTTTCCAAACCAGTCCATACAGAGGAGTGTATGACACTTGTAAAGATCTCTTGTGTCCTTAGATTCCTTAAGCAGACCTTAAAAGGACTCCCACTTAAAGTTTTCACCCTCTTACTAACTTGTTCACTATGCTAGTTTGGACTGGTTGAGATGAAGGCACTTATGAGATATTATACTATAATAAAAGGACATTAGGAGTTAGGATAGGTCCTATTATTCTTGTCAAAGTGGATTGCATCTTTTGAAACTTTATTGTACCTACAATACACTAAAAATAGTCAAGAAAATCCATTTCTTCCCTATCTGTACAATTCGAGTACAAATCATTATGATGAGAAGTAGCCATGGTGATTCATCTACAATATTCAATGACTTTCATGATCATTCTAACTCATCTAGATGCATCTACTTCTTCCTTTTCCTCATCAAGTAACTACAAAGGGTTTTGGAGTGTTTGGAGTAGTTTTCACCCTTAACATTTTTCATAAAGGTCTGACATTATAAACCTAAAAAAATTCCATAAATTATTTTTTCAAGACCTCCTTCAACATATACTAAATACTAAGACTCCCATGCTAAGCATCCATGTATGCGCGAGCATCCCAAATTTTCCTCTTGAGTCTTTTCATGCATTCTACACACCCTGTGATGGTCTTAAGCCAAGAAATGTCTTATCTATGGCCTAATATACATGAAATATCCATATAAACATGTTACAATGAGTTATAATGTTCATCTAATGTCAAAAGTGATAGCAGACCCCATTGAGGGTTTTAGGTTTAGACTAGACCTAATAGGTCTACCTGCATACTTGTAAATTTAGACCACCCTATTGGTATTTTAACATCTATGAGGGTTCCCATATGTTCATTAATGTCTAACTCAACTCTCAAAATCTTATTTCAAGGTTGAATTAGCTTCTAGTTTATTTTCTCATCATCTCTATGACCAATTTATAAGAAATCACCTTTTGGGAGTGCCCTCTATTTGAGACAAAATAGAGGGTACTTCCTATATTGCCTCAAGAAATATAAGGTTTTTATAATCTTTAATAGGTCTTAGGGACCTTATGTGCAATATTTCAAGGTTTATCATACCATTAGCACCCCTAAATGTCTCAAAACCTAAAATAGATTG
Source organism: Torreya grandis (assembly GCA_037957365.1). Lineage (NCBI taxonomy): Eukaryota > Viridiplantae > Streptophyta > Pinopsida > Cupressales > Taxaceae > Torreya > Torreya grandis. The sequence goes on from JARHVA010000040.1 coordinate 4,264,779, forward strand.
TATGAAATTTTACTGTGTAAGGTTCTGACAATGAACTGTATATTACCCTTAAAAACCTATCCACGTCCTATTTTCCACTATACAATAGTATTTTGAGATGGAAATCATCCTAATTAAGGTGTTCACAATTCTTAAAAACTCCCTATCATCCATGCTTTCATCTTCAACCCATGTCTTTTCTCAACTTGGCCTAACTAGTAGAGTGATTGTGTTTCACATGCTTGTAGGTGTATGCTACAACATTGCACCTCTTGACATGTTTATATGCTTCCTTATAATCTTCAATATAACTTAAAAATTCCTAAGACTTATTCTTAACATGCATATATCAAACTAGTCTTTAGATTGTTAGACTTTGATGCTCTATTAGCCTAAAATTGACTGGAGGTGTTCATTTTAAGGGCTAAGGATACTTGTAGGTTATATTTCAACTTATTGGAACCTATGTTTCTCATCCTAGGATCCTTGTGAGGTCTTATACCAACCTCCCATGGTAATTTTTTATGTTTTTAGGTTCCCATCTTCCAAAATTTACTTTATGAGTTGTAGGCAAGCTATAGGTAGCCTTTTTGAACAAAAGTATGCCTATAGGTGTTAATGGAGGTAAAAACCCTTGTACTCCAACCCTCCTCAATGTTATTTGGGTCCCTAGAGTGTTTATCAACTCAATAATACCACTAAACATGGTGACATACTTCTATACTATTGTTTTGGATTGTGAAAGTCATTTGAGGTTCAATAAATTGTAAACAACATTAAAAAGTTGCAGTGAACAAATGTCAAGAATGGAGATCTCTAAACACTATGTTCCTCTAGTCAAACACCCATCCTATTTTGCATTGGTAATAACCATTCATGAAGGATACAAGAGAGAAACATATAAAATCATCTAAGTACCATGCTTTTTCATCATATGGCAGCCTCAAAAGTGGTTAGGGATCTATTTTGAGGTTTTTAGGGAAACTTGTCCCTAAATTTAATTTTTTACCTATGCATATAACCTGTCAAGTTTGTTTTCCATTATAAGGATCCAAAATGGTTTCTATGGTATCCTTTAACTCCATATTACCTTGATGAATATCTTATCAGTTCAAACTATCTGAGACAAATGTTTAAACCTCATATAGGAGCTTATAGGTGTACATACAGTCATAGGGAAAGCAGTGAAGATGAAACATGGGTAATATGCATAGGGTATGACATCATAACTAGTTATATACTCTATAAAAGTTTTAAAATGATATTTTAAAACACTTAAATTCTTGAAACAAGTTTCCACACCCCATTTCAATGTGGCATTATCCTGAGAGCACCTATAGGTGCACATTAATGGTGAATGACTGTGTAGATATTTTGCATTGATTGTCACAATCCATACTGTATTATTTGAATGGCTTGGTTTTTTGGTTCATGTTATAAGAAGATGTTAAAAAAAATTATATCCTCCATCACATCTCCATGAACATTACTCATATCTCAAAACACCTCATGTAGTTGACTATGTATGACAGTCATGCAAGAAGTTGACTGTGTGACACATTCTGACTGCAACCTTCATAATGCTAGATTATGAGACTAATATTGAAAGGAGAGGGAATTAAGATACATTTGAGACATTAAACACAACATCTCACACTCATATAAAACCACTATAAAGAAATCAACCTTTAACAAGTGTTGAAATCTAACTACAATTCCACTAGTGACATCAACCTGCAACCTAAAATATTTGGCTCATGAAATCAACTCTAAACATGAAAACCAAGATGGAAAAAATGGAATGAGAAATTAAAAATCCTATATAATAAATCTCAATAATTGGATTGTATAGACTTACTCATACAAGAGGAAAACCTATAGGGTGTGGGAAACAACAACCAGAAATAGATAGTCAACTTCTTAGGGATGGTTCATAAAGCATAGGAAGCCAATCCTTTAAATAATATCATTAATGTGAAGAAGATAGTGTAGTATTGAAAAATAAGAGCATTTTACTTGAAATTCCTCATATTGGTCGTACCAAGAAGAAACTTATTGATTAGTTCTGCATGTCTAATGGAGCGATGGAAGAGTAAAATGGTTTTTAGCCATTTTCGATCATTACAAAGTTTTTAAAGCATTTAAATGAGTTAAATGAAGTTTAAGAGCCACAGTATATGTTTTTCCCATGTGACACTCTCCCTCATAGGCTATATAATTGTAAAAACCTTCTTCTCACTTATTTTATTGATTTTAGTTAACACCCACAAGTTTTTTAGTTAGAAAATGACATATCTAATAGGGAATAACATGAGGGATGTTGAAAATATTTTTGAACACTTTTATTACTTTGAAAACCATACCATTCTCATAAATGGCCCCAAATATGATCCTTAGGTGACATAGAATGACTTAGGACCAAATCGGACTATGACAAAGCTAATAACATATGAAATCACATCAAAAGGACTTTGAAAAACCCTATGACACACCATATAAGACCTTAATATACCCCTATATACTTTTTAGACTATAGGGGGTTGAAATATTTTGACTTGTGGTTAAAATAGTTGATATGAACCTTTATTATTAAGAGTATCTAGAAATCCTAGGAAAAGATCAAACTTTGGCTATTATGGAATAGTTTCAGCTTTAGGGATGGGTTATACATCCACAAATAATAATTTTGGTGGTCATAGATCATTATCATGTAGGTATTTCCTTTGGTAGAAGTGCCTTGGATTCATGCACTAAGATTCTATTACAGAGGTATCATCACCATGCAAGACATTTTCTACAAAGAAACTTGGTTTTAGATCCCCTTGAATGCCTTCCACACCAAGTAAAATATTTATCTAAGTGATAGAGAATATTATGATGAGATTGTGGGAATAGTGTCAATGGAGTTTCTTCATAGGATCTATGTCACCTCTATCTTCCCTTGGTGGAAGGATTGGAAATAGTACAAAGAGACTCCTTTCTAAAATTATACTACCGTAAAATATATGAATGGATCTCTCTACACATGCATATGGTGGATAGACTCAACCATAGGTGGGATATACATTCCTCTAGTTCTCTCTGGAAGAAATGATTTCATATTATCTGGTCTACTTGTAATGAGACCAAAATTGCTCACTTAAATTGGTGTTTGCTTTATCAAGGCTTGCCTATTGGCAAAAGGCTAGTCTAGTTGGGGATTTCTCTTCCCGAATATCTCTTATGTGTACACCTTGAAACTATATCACACCTTTTTTGGGACTACCTAAAGGCCTAGCATGCATGGTTCTGGATCAAAGATTTTTTTAGCCACTTTGCTACATTCCCTTCTATTGGTGCCATATTATATTTGGGGATAACTCAAGTCTCCTCCTCAATTCACTCAAGTTTGGCATGCTTTCAGAGTGAAAATTTTATTTTATCTTTGGAAAGAATGTAATTCAATGATATTTTCTAATAATTTTGTTGACTCTCTGTTTACTACTTATGACAAAGCTACCATTATTTCTAATGTTATTCTACAAATTCAAGTGCAAACAAATAAAGTGGCTATGGAACTTGATTACCTATAGTGGCTCCTCCATTACTAGGGTGATGCGCCTTGCACCATTTCTCATGTTCTTCATTTCCTTCCTAAGGACACCTCACCTTATGGAAGGGGTGGTCTGCCTAGGGGTGGCTCTCACCATAGCCAACCTTGCCACCATTCCTAGGGCTCTAGTGCCTATGGCAGTGTCACTCTCCCCTTCTGGTGCAATAGGGTGATAAGAATTCCCCTTGTTGATTAACATGTTAGCTGGAGATATTCACCTCTGCTACCTTGACATAGTCAGTAGTAGGGCTCTTCACCTTCAGTGGCCTAGCCTGAAGGAGGTTATAATCTGAAAGTTCACAGGATGGCTCCTTTCAACCTTTTGATAAAAGTTTCCCATGACTTAATTTAGCCATTTCTCCTCTGTATGCTACTAAAGAAAAAGATAATCTTGACCAAGTGGACATTGGCACTAGATGGGACCTAATGGATGACAAGAAAGATTTTCTAGGCTCTAGGTGAGGTGGTCCTCTTGTCAATGACCTACACCCAACTGATTTATTTGTTGTTGTTTAAATTATACTCTTTTTTGATATAATCTAGAGTTTTTATAGGTGTGGCCTAAGTTGTTTGTTGATTTTGTAGCCTTGAGCCTTTCGTTTCCTATGCGTTACCTAGTTTGACTTTGGTAGCATGCCCTATATCACCTTTTTTTGTGAAAAGTCTTGGAAATATTTTGTTTCTAATAAAATTATATGCCATATTTCATCAAATTAAAAAAAACTTTCATTTTTCTCATTTACAAATCAATACTCAATAAAATAACCTCCTGAAAAACAAAAGGTGTGAAAACTTTAGATTCTTATTTCTATGTCACTAAAATTTTCCAAAAAAATTACATACTTTTTATTTTATAAATTTATTTATTTATTTAAATTTTATTTTTCCAAAAACTACCTCCTACCTTTTGAAAGTGTGAGCTATAATGTCCTTCATAATGACCAAGTTAGAAGGATGTGTAATGTAGAACATGTTCATTAAAAAGAAATTAACAAAATTTTATACGAGAGTCAAAATTAAGGTTATATATTTCAAAATTATATGTTTATTAAATATATAAATAAATATTGATTGAAAAACACCTATATAATTATATATATATATATTTTTAATCTTAAAAAATTGAAATAGTATCATATAAGAAGATTATCATTTTCTTTAAAAGATTAATAAAAAAATTATTAATTTTAAATAATTAAAATAAAAATAAAATAAAATAGTTAAATTCATTAATATATTTATTAATTATAAAAAAATTAAATATATAATAATTATAACAAAAAGGTTTTAGTTAGTATTTAAGTTGGTATTTATAGTATAATTATTATGTTGTAAATAATATGATTCAAAATAATAAACTGTTAGTTAAATAAGACAATTTAAAAATAAAAACAAATTTCAATTCAAGGTGGAAAAATTAACACATGTAGTAGTTTCATATTTAAAATAATTTTGAAAACTAAATAAAATTATTAATAATACAATAAATTTTTTCGTAAATATTATAAAAATATTTCATTCATTCAAAATCTTTAAAATTTATTTTTTTAATAAAAATCAATATCTAAAACTTCACAAATAAATTAATATAATATCTTATTTATGGTGACAATTATATTATATTAAAAAAGAGAAACAATTGCTAGTCTTCCCATCTGACTTTCCCAACCAAATATGTAATAAATTCTTCCATACACAAAGGAAAAGTATATTATTAGTGAAAAATAATATACTAAGAATAGAGTGCAATTCTATAACTATTTACATAGAGTGAGTATCATCTTGCAATTCTTGTTCTATGACCATTCCTTTCACTGAAGAATAGAAAAAACCCAAGTCATGATATCATACACCCAATTTTCATTCCTCATTTATGGGCATCAACATGCATGGGTGCTAATCCATATAGGTTGGGTTTGACATACATGCTTACTACCTATGATCACACACTCGTCAACCCACACACAATATTGATGTTGTTTCCTAGTTGCCCCACTGACTGGTATGTCATACACTATTATTCCCATTCACTCGCTAACCCATTATGTTGATACAATTACTTGGCCCTTATTTCTTAGATACTCTATCTCTCTCTATAGGTAGGTCAAGAAATGTCCATCTAGTAAAACTCATGACCTTTATTCCATAAATGACCTATCTATATCTACTTAGTCAACTATAAATTTGAATTTGGATCTCTCAAGTCAACTAGGAAATGACATCATCAATAGCCCAATGATTTGATCATTTGAAATTAACCTTCCATTCCTAAATATTTAATAAAAGGTTACCCTATGAAAACCACTATTCCCATATTCTATACATGGTCTAGGTTGTAATGTTAATGCCATTCTAAGTGTTGTTATTCCCATATCATAACCATGTTATTCTAGGTGGTGCTAATTCCCATGTAATAATCATGTTATTAATGGTAGGTTATAAAAAGTATTGAAGATAGATTTAGGAAAATTTTGTAAATAATTTGTGAGATTTTCAATCAATAGGTCTATATATACCTATTGATTGAAAATCTCACAAATTATTTACGAAATTTGCCTGAATCTATCTTCAATACTTTTTATAACCTACCATTAATAACATGATTATGACAAATGACACCACCTAGAATAACATGGTTATGATATGGGAATAACACCACTTAGAATGGCATTAACATTACAACCTAGACCATGTATAGAATATGGGAATAGTGGTTTTCATAGGGTAACCTTTTATTAAATATTTAGGAATGGAAGGTTGATTTCAAATGGTCAAATCATTGGTCTATTGATGATGCCATTTCCTAGTTGACTATATATATATATATATATGGCCAGCTTGTATAATGCTTCCTTTAGCATACCTATATTTGTGATATGATCTCATAGTTCTCACAAGAACTAGTCACACCAATTCATTAATGAAAATGGATATAAGCATGATATCTCTATTATCTACATAGCATGAAATGTATATAATAGATGTACCATGGGGGGATTTGGAGATAACATTTGTGCCTTGACCTCCCATAGTTCACGATAGAGGTCGATTAAGTAGAGCACTCAACTAATGACTACAAGTCGGGTTAGGTCATTTATGTACCACCCACTTCTCATAGATAGATAGATAAGTCAAGATGGGGATATCATTTAATATTTCACATTTCTATCTCTGTATGGGGGAGATGGAGATAGAGATAGATATAGCATTTTTGTACTCAATTGAGAACTCAATTGTTTATGTAGATAGAGATATCATTTACACACTCATAGCTCAGATATAGAATTTTAGGTGTATATATCAAAATCAATTTGATTCAATCTCTTAGTAGTATGACTATTGTCTTGATCATCCATTCGGTCATAGTCTTGAAATTGAATGGTTTAATCTGATAGGGGATCCTATGTGGACATTCGTAATTACATGATCCTATGTGGACATGAATATGATCACTTAAACATTTTTGCTCAATCATCAATTGATCCATAGTCATCATTTCAATGTTTATTAATTAAATATCACAACTAACTTGATATTATCTTATTTCTACTATGGAAATCATATGACAATCTCCTTGAAGTAATCCATCATAGCCCTACCTAATATAATAGACATGAATGGGGATAATCACCCTGGTACACTTTGTTCTAAATAAAAGGAATCAAAACACCATTTAAGTGTCATCTAAAATATATCGTTCACTTTGAAATAAATGTCATACATATGGGTCAATCCATGCATGCATCAATTCTAATCTCATGCATGCATGACTTGACTGCTTTAATCCATAATTGCATAGAACAGAGTCATCTTATAGCATTCTAAACTTTCATAGGACACTACCACTTCCACTACTATTTGGAGTGGAGGGGAGTGCTTTCAAACCCTATTTTCTTAGGCTCATATTAGAATCACTATAACACTATCTCCCTCTCAGCAAACCATATGGACAGAATGGGTTTTGGTACATTGCCTTCTTGTATAGAATTCCACACAACAGGGTGGGTACGTAGACTAAGCCTCCATGACATATACCTACACTAGGATAAACACTTATCAATCCCATACCACGAGCATTAGAACGTCTAGTCTGCTACATAAATTCTCAGCCCATTTTTGTAATTAATTAATAGCTCAATCTTTGAGATAAATGCAATGTGTTGAGAGGATGAGAGCAAAGGAGGACTACTTGAAATACTGACACACCAGGTATGAGAGTTTAACCCCATTACCAGGAGCACCGTGGTTTTCTAAATAACGTCATCGTTTCTTCAATTCAAATCATTGAATCTGGTTTAGGTTTATTTTGGTAATGATTTGGCTTGTTAGGGTTTTGCTTTTAAGTAAATTGGTTTTATAGTAAATATGGTTAAATTATTAAGTTTAATCATGTAAGTTCTTTAGTCTTCCATTTTAAGTTGAATATTTTATTTTCTCATTGTCAATTAGTCCATTGTCAATTAGTCTAGTATCATTTTGTTTAGTTTTGTAAAACTTAATAATAATTAATCTTATTTTATAAAAAATAAAATTATAATAATAAATAAATAAATAAATAAATCAAAAATCAAAATCAAATCAAATAAATAAATAAATTCTAGATTCTCTTCATTTTTTATAAATATTTTGTTTTAATATTATTTTAATCAAAATTTTGATACATCATAATTGGTTTTTAATCATCTATAAATAAACATTTTTAGCATCTAGGTAACTTTTCAACATTTTCATAGGCATTTGATCTAGTAGAAAGTCAAAATTTTGAGGTTTTTGTAGTTTATAATGAAACCGTTAATATTGATTTTGCATTAATAACAATTTTATCATAAACAATTATGTTTGTCTAACACTTGTGGTTTTTTAGGTAATCAATGGTTTTTCCATAAGTCCTTGAAACTACTAATCTTTGTGTTATAGTACCTATCTCCTTGAGTGCTACCCATCAAACTACTAACCCATATGCTTGCAGGTCGCTAGTCAAATACTCCTTGTGGCACTTAAAAATCATTTTTAATCATCTTGTATATATATCTTCTTAATCATTCCTTTTAAATACTTGTTTGCACATGTGTGGTTATTGCTTTATAAATAATTTGTCGTATGATGCCAAATAACACATAGGTAATTAGAATGGTCAATTAATCATATCATGAGCTTGCCTGTTTGTATAAGCCTTCCCTTAGGATAGCACGTGATGTGGATTTCATCACCATACACATGGCTTAGTATTTATGGGTTAGTATCATGAATTTCACCACCACATGCTAACCACACTCCATGTTATGGTGGAGTATAAACATCAAGAGAGCATTGTCATTATGATCTAAGTGAAATTCCCTATAGAAGGTTTTGTGGAGTGAGGACAATTAAAGTCCATATACTTAGGGCAATCAAATAACCTCCTATATGGACTTGGGCCCCATCGTACCTTTTCATATATAGGGGACTCCCTTAGATCCTTGTGTAAACCTTAGAATAGAAACTTATGGCCGTAATAGGTGTTCCACTACCGATGTCAGTATCAATGCCCAAGTGACCATCAGGAGCAAGCAAGGTTGAGAGGGTTCAGTTGATTTCATAATGGGTCACCAGCCTACAACCTCACTTGTGTAGCTATTAGATGGTGTGGACATCAAGTTAAACTCCAATATGGTTTACTAATTAGGGATGTATATGTGCATGATTTGTTTGTGTGTTATGATAAGGCTCATTTTGTTTGTTAGGCGAATCAACCACACCCTTGAAATTTTTGTGTGAATACCTTAGAAAACCTATAGGATCACTTCCATCATTATTTATTCATCTCATTCCTTCATCCTATCATCATCTCATCTTGACTATCCATATCACATCATCTCTCTTTTTCACTCCATAACATTTACCTTAGTCCACATTCTTTTCATTTCCTATCACTTTCCACACTCATCCTAATATCATTCTTCTTCCTTAATAATTTGTGTATTTTGACCAATATTTTGACCATCATATGCCCCACTTCCCCCATAATCACACTATATCATTCCATCATTCTAGACTTAGTTAATAGTGCCTCTTGTGTCTACACCCATCCCATAACACTTAGCATCCACTACCTTTTGTCATATCCCTTTTGACCATCACACTTCCCCATATCCTTCTATCCATATCATTGTCACTTTCTTATCCTACCCATACCTCATAGGATCCACCATCTTTTCACATCCTTCCTTATGCATTTTAATTAAATCATTATCATACTTCCATCCATCCTACAAGCATGCTCTCATCTATATACATTCCATAGTCTTTAATATCCAGTTCCATTTCATATCCTTCTATATTTAACCACATCTTTTTCACTTTATAACACATTCCTTCCCCATTTGCCTTATATTGACCATCCTATTTATATCTCATAACATCCCACATATAGTGATTATCCACTTTCTATCCATTCTCTTTATCATCTATTTCCTTTACATTTTCATCTCATACCTATATCCACCTAGTATTTACCTCCATCCATAGCCTCATATAATTATTATCTTTCTTATTTTTATAGAATAGTTCAGAACATCCCCCTTTACATCATATCCACCTTCCATCACATCTTATTGTAATTATGTTATCCCCATAATCCATCTTTTACACCAATCATCCAATTATCTACCCATCTTATACTTATATCATCTCATCCCCTCACTTGTTTTATCCTCATAGTCCATTTCTCACATCTATATACATTAATCTACCTATTGTATTCTTAAGTCATCATATTTCATTATAATTTGTTTATCCTCATAGTCCATTTCTCACATCTATTATTCATCCCTCCATCCATATTATCCTTATAGCATCCTTTTTACACACAATCCATCCTTACATTTATTATATCCATATAGTCCATCCTTCACATCTATCATTCATTATTTATTATCTTATTTCAATTATTTTATCCACATAATCCATATTTCATAACAATCATCCACCTATATTATCCTCATATTGACTCATCCCCTTCTGTGTGTGTGTGTGTGTGTGTGTGTGTGTGTGTGTGTGTGTGTATCATCATCATCATCATCATCATCTTTTTTTACATACTTTTACATATCCCATACTATCTTGTCTTCATCCCATCCTAGACATACCCCATCATCTTATACATCCTTGCCTAATCATCATCTTGTATATCTTTGTCACTCTTTCCTTGTATATCCTTTTCATTAACCCCTGTCCTATCTTAAATTATTCCCACCTTGTCATAAGACCACCTCATCCATAATCAATCACACCTCGCTTTGACCTTGCCTTATCCATTAATAACACCATAGTCTTGATCATTCCCATACCATTTTTATTGACATCACTTCTTGTATTTAGACATCCACATCCCCCATATAGTCATCGTCAATACCTTGACATAATACATATCTTAGTACCACTTGTTTATCACGTATAGAGGTCCATTCCCCTCCTTGTGAATATTATCCATATTTTGTAGAGTATCTTTCATCACCCACTCTTGTTTTCCATCCATTTCTTATATCATCACCTTAACACCTAGTCTATAGTCCACATCATATCCCATATATTATCCTTCACTCACCATTATCCCTTTTCCATCCCTTGTCTGTGACCATTCTTGGATCAAGATCCATCTTTTTAATAGATCAAAATCACCCTCATTTATCCACCCCAAGTTGCCCATTTGTAAGAGTCACTTGTGTCCACCTATTATTCCCCTAACCCCTTATTAAACATGGTCATAATATTGGCATCACCCACATCCATTTATCTTGATTAGAGGTCTTTGTTCATACACCTTTTTAATCACATCCCATCATCACCCATTTTCTCCTCATCCCTCTTTTGAATATTGGTTGAGGACAAAAGATCAAACTATTGGTGGTCATTTACTTTCTACACATCATCATCATCCTATCCCAACTTGAAATTATTATTGAACATAGCCTTATAAGACATCAAGCTAGCACTCATCATTATATTTTATCCTTATCAAGTGTCTTTTGTCTCTAGCACACATCAACTTTTCCACTTTCTAGTTGACAAAATTATTTAATCCTATCATCCCCTTTTTTTATCATTGCTAGTTTGATCTCTTAAAAGAACTATTGTTCTCTTGATAATTTATAGTTATCCTATCCATCAAAATTTTCTCTTGACCACTAGTAGTCTCATATTTTGGAATATAATTTAATAGTCAAAATACCTTAAATATCACCTCATCCCAACTCATCTTTTTTCATCATGGTCATCCAAACCCGAGCCCAATTCTGCTAAGGACAAGGTTCCAATCAAGAAGACCATACTAGGGGGAAACTCATGGACCCCACTCAGGAATATGAGGATTTCCATAGTGACATCCCTACACCTCGAGAGGAAAACTATAATGTTAACCTTCTCAATAACCTCCTTAATAATGAGGGTGTCTGACAACTCTTAGAACAATATATACAACAAAACCAGAATCTGGAAATTAGGGGCACCCACCTAAATATCATTGATCATCCATCAACCCCATGAAATAATGATCACCAAGAAATGGACCATGGATTCCTAAATGAATATGAAAAAATACCACCCCTCATTAATTGGCATACTGAGGCTTATAGGAGATAAGCTGACATTAAGGATCATTTAGACTAGCTTACACAACAACTTAATCTCCTCCTCCATAATCAATGTACATCATCCCCACCCTGAGAAAATACTAATAATGTCCACAATAATAGTCATACCACTCATAATAGACACCATACCCATACCCTACAAGGAAGCCAAAACCAAACTCTTAATCCTTTTAGGGATCTTACCTTTACCTAAGAATGGAAGATGATGAAAGAAACCCTCCAATAGGTGAACCCCAGATCACAGACCCTCAAATACAAATATAAGGATTTTTGTTCATCACCTTTAGACAATAGCATTCTATAGATTCCATTCCCTTCACATTTTGAAATTTCAAAGTTTGAAAAATATAGGGGAAAAGGAGACCTGAGGGATCACATGTAAGAATTTTTCATTGTTTGCCATGAATTATCTTAGGAGGATGCCCACCTATTAAGGATTTTTCCTAAAAGCTTAACAAGACCAGCATTAGAGTGGTTCATGCACCTTCCCAATGGGTCAATTTCTAGATTTGTAGAATTGTCATAACAATTTATCAAGAATTTCTCCTTTAACATAGAGCATGATGTGTCTATTATTGACATCTATAACACAAATTAAAGATCTGGTGAAAATATGGTTTATTTCTTGCAATGGTGGCACGGATTGCAAGTCGATTGAGATGCACCATACCTAAAAAGGAGATGGTAAAAATATTTGTGGAAAATCTTAATGCAGAATTGAAATATCAGTTAAAATTATAGTGTGTGAAGACTTTTGATGAGATTATATAAAAGGGGATGCAAATTGAAAAATCCCTCATAGAAAAAGGAATCATCAAGCCATTCTCTCATAATGAGCACACTGTAAATTCAATAAATTCCTTTTCAAATAAGCCAAAGGTCTTCAATAAAAATAAGAATGTTATTGGAGATAGAGTGACAGATTCCAAACCACAAGCACAACATGTCTAAAATATCCATAGATAAGGGCCCCCATCACAACCACATGTTTTTTTATCAAGGTTCCTAGGGGAATTCCAAGAACCCGTATAGGTAGGTGACCTCTTACAAGTTTGGGTATCCGTTTGGTAAATGTATTAAAGTAGCTGGTTACAACTAACATGAATAATTTGCCTAAGATTCGACCTATCGATGATTGTCAACCCAAACCAGATTGGTATCATGACAATAAATATTGTAAGTTCCATAGGGTAAAGGGCCATGATACCAATAATTGCATGTAATTCAAACACTATGTGCAAGACTTGATTGAAAGAGGTGACATCAAGTTAGAAGGGGAGCCTACTTCTACCCAATCAAGAAATGGATAGTTGGGAATTTATAAAGATCCTCTTCCCAAGCATGAGCAAAGAAATTAGAGACCACCAAGAGACCAAAGATAAGAATCCTCTTCTAATTATATTGATTATCATAATGTGTCATATCATTATATTAATACCATCAAGCTTCACCACATCCCCACCTCTGAGGAGCCTCCCTCTCTAGTTTTAAAAATAAATTTGGCCACATCTCATTATACCGTTACTACCAGGTATAACAAAATCACCATCCCAACAACACCTTCCCAAAAACCATCCACTTATTCCACTATACCAAGGGGGAATACCTATAACAAAGTCACAAATATGCCTAATAAGTCCTATGACATTATTCAGCAACTAGAAAAGACCCCTACCCATATTTCCCTTATGGAGCTTCTAAAAACATATGATTTACATAGGTAAATATTAAATCAAGTGCTTTATGACCTACAGGTACCTAGTAACTTGGAAACCAATCCATTTCAAGAATTAGTGGCTCATTTATACCCCTCCCCACAACTCACCTTTAGTATTCAAGATCTACCACCAGCTAGTTCTCATCATAACTACCTACTGTACATTAAATTTTCCATTTCCCATCATCGTGTCTCTTGTGTCCTTATAGATGGAGGATCAGCACTTAACTTGTGTAATGTGGACTTCTTAAAGAAGCTAGGTACCCTGAATCATCATTAAGGCCTAATATCATCATGATTAAAGTGTATGATGACAACAAATGGTATTTCATTGGGTCTATTTATCTTCCCATCATTATGGGGCCTATAGTCCATCAAACATTAGTGCATGTGGTCAATGTAGACTTGTCGTATACTATGCTTTTTGGGAGACCTTGGATTCACAAAATGTAAGTTATCCCATCCACTCTTCATTAGTGCCTTAAATTCCCCCATTCAAGGATGGAAGTCACCATCCTAGGGATTATTGACCATCATAACTATCAAATGGATCAAATCCCTTCTCCATCATTATCTCAAGGCACTGATAATTCCATCCTCAGTCCTACAGCTACCAAATATGTCTCTCCTAATCAATTAGCCACCACATCTATCCTAGCACTAGACCTTATCAAGTTAAAATTCACATCTATAGGTTGTGGCAAATATGAGTACAAAACCCTTTGCATTGGCCATCTCTCATTGTCTCCTCGAAGCTATGGGTCCCCCAAGATGAAGGAAGTCTAGACCATCAAGTATCAATCTAGGCCCATGGATTTTGAAAGTGCATTATTTTTATCAAATGACCACATTGAAGATGGTGATGATTCATGGCTCTTACCTAATGGTGATACCTTCATCTCACCCTAGCAAAAATATCATATTGTCTACCACATGATGGAAAACATGAACTATAAAGGAAAAGGACTAGGCAGGCAGGAACATGGTCAAATAGAGCCTATTGATGTTCAAGATAACTCATCATATTATGGTATAGGGTAAAAACCATATGGTGATGCCCCTCTTGATGTCATTATGGATTCTATCTTGACTAAAGAGAAAACTCTCCCCAATGAAGATACTGAAACAAGATTTGTTTATAGTTAATTTAAAGAGCTGGCTGACAAACTCTTTTTTGATGCCTCCATCTTCACCATCAACATCTCCCTCTGTTATCCCTCCCTCATAAACTAGGATGAAAAACAAGATCCCACCTTTGATACATTTCAAAATTATGAGGTTATTATTGAGTACCTAGGGGTAAGGACTTTCATGCCATTAGGAGACCACAAGAAAGGATTCTCAATCAATTTATGTGAATCAGCATATTTTTGAGAACAAGAGTCATTAAGCACCTAAAGTGATGATGAAACATTTGAAGTAGAAGGGGAATCTTATATAAAACTTGATGACATTCCAAAAAGTCTCATTCAGTTATAATATTATCTAGATGTTGATATCGAGCTATTAGGAATTACCACCTTTGACATGCCAAAAATCAAATACCCCCCTTATCTATCAGAACAATCTCTTTCACTCATTAAGGAAGTCATTGAAATAAATATTGAAACTGAAGAAAAACCTAAGATCATGAAATTGGGGGCATCTCTTATGCAATCAAAGAGTGAAATTCTCACTACCTTGCTCACAAAATTTATTAATGTCTTTGCCTGGAATTATGAAGATATGCTTGGGTTAGATCCTTCGCTAGTAGTCCATCATCTTGATTTCCATCCTAATGATAAACTAATCAAACAAAAATTATGAAATATGCATCCAAAGGTGGCATTGATAGTTAAGGAAGAACTACAAAAATTCTTGAATGCAGGATTCATTCATCCTATTGACTATTCTAATTGGATATCTAATATAGTCCCTATCTCAAAACCACATGGCAGGATTCAAATCTGTACCAATTTTTGTGACATCAATAAGGCATGCCCTAAAGATGATTTTCCAGTTCCCAACATTGATATGATTGTAGATTCAACTACTGGTTATGAGATGTTATCTCTCATGGATGGCTTTTTACGATACAACTAAATCAAAATTACTCCCAAAGACTAGCATAAAAAACATTTATTACCCCACATGGCATGTTTTGCTATCAGGTCATGCCTTTTGGCCTAAAGAATTTAGGGGAAACATATCAATCCACAATGACTATTATCTTCCATGACATGATGGATGATATTATGGAAGATTATGTTGATGATATCCTAAGAAAGTCTCACTCACAATCTAAGCATCTTATAGTCCTTCATAAGATCTTTCAAAGACTACTCGAATACAAGGTGCACTTGAACCACAAAAAGTGTGTCTTCTGTGTAACATTAGGAAATTTTCTAGGTTTCATTATCTCTAGGAGAGGTATTGAGGTAGATCCATCAAAAGTTTCTACAATCACTAAGATGTCACCTCCCTAGACACTTAAGCAGCTTCGTAGTCTTCAAGGTAAGCTCCAAGATATTATTTATTTTATCTCATAGCTCATCGATAAGTGTCATCCATTCACTCACTTGCTTAAGAAAGGAGAAACCTTTTAGTGGGATGAAAATTATCAAAAGGCTTTCAAGAATCTTACGCAATACTTGGCAAATACACCTGTCTTGTCTTCACCAATTCGAAGCAAACCATTGTTGCTATATATATTTACAATTCCCTTTGCCATTGGAGCCTTATTCATATATCATAATAATTAGGCAAAGAAGTGATCCATTTATTATCTCAATTATACCTTAATATCATATGAGTTAATATATATGCTAGTTGAATGAGCATGTTTAGTTGTGGTCTTTGCCTCTCAAAAAATCTGGCATTAAATGCTTAATAATCAAGTACATTTAATTGAAAAAATAGAGCCTTTAAAGTATCTCCTATCAAAAAAACATTAACAAGTCATGTGGCCAAGTGGAACATGTTGCTTATGTGTCCATCAAAAAACAATCAAAGGTCATGTCATAGTAGATCAACTAGCAAAAGCTCCACTAGAATCGACTGAGCCACTTACCTCTCCCTTTCTTTATGAATCCATTATGATCACCTCACAAGAAAAAAGTTGGAATTGATATTTTTATTTCTCCTTTATCACTCATGGGTCAGGGGAAGGAATCCTGTTGGTCACCCCACAAGGTGATCTCATTCCCAAAGCATTTCATCTCATATTACCCTGTACTAACAATATCTCAAAATATAAGGCCCTCATAGCAGGATTTCATCTTGCCATATAGTGGAATATCTAGAATTTTTAAGTATTTAGAGACTCTCAACTAATCATAAAATAGGTAAATGAAGAGTTCCAAATAAAGGATGAGAAGTTGCTCTTGTACAATCAACTGGTTGACCAATTAAAAACTAGTTTTTAATATATCATATTTGAGTAAGTGCCACAAGCCAATAATAAGGTAGATGAATCTATGGATACTTTGGGCTCCCTCATTGATCTTCTTTAAGATGTCTTAGAGGGAAATTTTTTGATTGAACAATTGATCACCCCAACTCATCACTCTTTGGCTCCTATACAAATTTGCACCATTAATAATCATAGTCTCCCTTAGTATCACGCCATCTATCAATACCTCCATGACAATACCCTACCTCCTAATCTTACTTCCATCAATGAAAATACTTTCTCCATCAAGCCACTTGTTATACCATCCTAGGTAGCATGCTCTATCAAAGGGCTAATGATAAAACCATGTTAAGGTGTCTGACCTCGAATGAGGTAGCTCAAGTGATTGAGGAAGTCCATGCTAGCATTTATGGAGGGTACATCAGTGGGATGGCCTTATCCAAGAATATCCTCTAAATTGGATACTATTTTCCAACCATAGAACATGATGCTTGTCAATATTTGTAGAAATTTGAAGCATGTCAAAGGAATGGAAACCTTATCCATGTACTGGCACAAGAACTACATCCTATCATGATCCCATGGCCTTTTTATATATGGGGCCTTGATCTAATCAACAAGATTAATCCTATTTCCTTAGATGGGCACAAATTTATTATCATAGCTACAAAATATTTCACAAAATGGGTAGAGGCAATGCCACTAACTTACACAACTAGCCTCCAGATATCTAAATTCATCCTCAATCAAATCATCTGTCACTTTGGCATCCCTGACAATATTATCTTTGATAACAACAAGTCTTTCAAGAATTAGGATGTTGAGGCCCTTTGTCAAAAGTACCACATCACGTAGCATTTATCTTCCCCATATTATCCCCAAGGCAATGGATAAGTGGAAGCAACTAATAAGACCCTAATCAAAATCTTGAAGAAGATAGTCAATCAAGCCAGGCGTGATTAGCATATTCAATTATATCTAGCATTATGGGCCTATCGCATTAATATACACACACTCATAGGGGCCACCCCCTATGCCTTGTTATATGAAACTGAAGTAATATTACCCATGGAAGTAGAGCTCCCTTCTCTTTGTCTCTCATTACAAGGCATAATTATTGACCATAATCACCAACAAGAGGACCTATAAGAGTTGGAAATTATTGATGAAAAATGATAGAAAGCCTTGAATCACCTAAGGGCACATAAAAATAAACTCAAGAATTAATATCACAAGAAGATTCAGGCTTAGGAGTTTGAAATAGGTAACTTGGTCCTCAAGGAAAATTAGAAAAACACTAATGTAGAAAGAGACAAGAAGGGAAATTTCAAAGCCAATTGGTTGGGCCCATACATCATTATTGGCAAATTTGGCTCAGGGGCATAAAAATTGGCCACACTTGAGGGAGAAGAATTGGATGATCCTATGAACATCATGCATCTCAAGTGGTTATATGCCTAGTCCCTGTATCCTCTATCTAGAGCACCCATCCATCCCATCCATATGTGTGTGTGTGTGTGTGTGTGTGTGTGTGTGTGTGTGTGTGTGTGTGTGTGTGTGTGTGTGTGTCTCATTACGAGGCATAATTATTGACCATAATCACCAACAAGAGCACCTATAAGAGTTGAAACTCATCAATGAAAAATGATAGCAATCCTTGAATCACCTAAGGGTGTATCAAAATAAGCTCAAGAATTAATATCGTAAGAAGATCCAGGCTCAGGAGTTTGAAATAGGTAACTTGGTCCTCAAGGAAAATTAGAAAAGCATTAATGCAGAAAGAGACAAGAAGGGAAAATTCAAAGCCAATTGGTTGGGCCCATTCATCATTATTGCTAAATTTGGCTCAGGGGCATAAAAATCAGCCACACTTGAGGGTGAAGAATTGGATTATCCTAAGAACATCATGCATCTCAAGCAGTTCTATGCCTAGTCCCTGTATCCTCTATCTAAAAGACCCATCCATCCCATCCATCAATATATATATATATATATATATATATATATATATATACATATATATATATATATATATATATATACATACATACATATACATATACATACATACAATGGTGAAAACTAGCTCACTGGTGCCTTGGGCAAGTACCATGGTGAAAACCAATTCTTGATGCCATGGTACGGATAGCCTGGCCTTGGTCTCAATAAGTGGAAATATACAACAAGGAATTAGTGTCTTCATCACAAAAGCAACAAGGGATACCTCTGGGATAGTTAATGGAGGGACCTTCTCAAATCATCTACCTATCCTTGGAGACATTATCAATATCCCCAAGATCCTTTATCATTCCATCTATCTATACCCACTCTTTTAGATAATATTCCTATGACAGATATGTCTCCTCTTATCCCCAACCACATCATGATGAATCTTTACCATCCATGCAACCATCCACTCCCACTATCACTAGCAATGGTCAACATAACAATGGGGTCACTATGATTTTTATTTCTCATGGAATAGTCCAAACCCCTTTATTTTGGGATTTATGATTCAAACCTTATTCATATATCATATGTACTACATTCTCATATCACGTACAATCAGTTATCTATCACTACATCATTATCATCTATTTTCCTAGTCACCATCATCATCATCATCATCATCACTTTCTAAACATTAATCCTTGTCATCATCATCAACATAATCTATTATCCATAACTACACTATCTTGAGGTCTTTTAGACTATGTAGGCATCACTTGGTTACATTTTTATGTCCAAGGATAGCTCAGACACTATCCTTTGTCATCCCATCCATCATCCCTCCATCCTTCTCCTGGTTGTTAGGATTGGTATTCCCTTTGCTAGTAACCCCATTTGTATAGTGTATATACATATCCTAAAAATCCCTAAAAATTTAAAAATGCCAAAAACTCTAAAAAATCATAAAATTTAAAAAACCCAAAAATAAGTTCATTGTGTCTTGTCTTATCCCCAATCCCCTAGTCACATCCATCTCCATTTGTCTCCTATATTCCTATCCATCCTATCCTTTGGATACCAAATTTAGTCTTGGAGCCACTTCTAGGTGGTCACCCATCATATCTTCATCATCCTTTTGGCTAAGTGTTGCCAACATACACCATATTGTCAAGACTTTAATTTGGCACCCATCAATTCCTATCAAGATCTTTTCATAGCTGGCACCCATCCAACTACCCTTTGCCAATATGAAATGTACTTGATCCCATCATTATCCTTATCATTTCCTCTTCATTCTATCACCCATCCAATCACTTTTGTTAGCATGAAAGGTATTTGATCCTATCATCATATCTTAGACTCCTTGCTATATTGAATCCTTATAGGGCCTTGTCTGTTGGTAATCCTTGGTCATCACTTATCTGATCACCATCCTTGGCCACTTTTTGATCCAATTTCAAGACCAAATCAATATTCAAAGACTTTATCACCCTCATCATGTCATCCATCCTTCCCTCCTAAACTAGGGGCAACATCTAGTCTATACATATCATCAAATCCAAGTCTATCCTAAGTCCACAATCACCTCATGATCATCCAACCCATCATCCGATCACTCATCCTATCATTAAGCAAGACATTATGACACTGCATGTGGATACTTTTGTATGTATTGCTTTTTTTTTTATCTTGTTTTTGTGAATGTATATATCATGTTTGTCTCATGTTTATTGTGTATATTTTTATCTATTGGGTAATGAATAAGGATGTTATAAGACAAAAAAAATTCCCTCAAACATGCAGAGTTCAACACTTACCCATGCACTTTGGCATAATGTCCTCTTGGTCATTCTTATATCATGGGGCATATTTCCAAGTGCTATATTTTATTGGATTCATTAGATTATGTTGAGCTTTATGACATTGTGATGGATTGATCATACCCACCCTCATCATTCCTCTAATCATCTCATCATCTTTATCCCCATCACTAATATAATCCTCCCAATCCATTCAATTAACATTAAATCTTTCATCCTCATCTCATCCTCTGCATCATATCCTTTAATCACTAAAAAGACATATTATCCTCAATCATCATCACTTTCTAATCATCATCATCATCATCATCATCATCTTCCAATCAAAACTACATTGGCTTGAGATTTTTTTAGACTATGTAGGTAACACCTAGCCACTTTTTTAGTGCCCAAGGATAGCCCAGCCATTATCTCTATCATCCATCCTCATCCCAATTATTTGGTCACTTAATCATCTCATTTCTTCCTTATCATCAACTACATAATATCAATCGATTTAGCTTTGAGCTGCATCCATCATCATCTTATCCTAGCCAAGAGCCCTCCCTTACATGTGTCCTTGCTTGGGATATGTCTAAATCTTAAAGCCCTTTTATCCTATCACCATCTTGTTGTGGTTTATTTCCCCTTGGGATGTGTCGACAACCGTAACACCCATCATTTACTCCCTGTGCATGTGTCCTTTTCAAGGGAATCATTATCAATTTTTAGCTCATTGCTCAACATTGACCTCCTATTATTCAGCTTCTATCCCACATCTAGCATCCCATCCCCTCATCTCTCCATCTCACCCCACCCATCATTTCTTCTTTCAAATGGCCATCTGGCTCATTCTTCCCCACATATCCCCTCGAGGGGGCATCATATCCCCTAACATTATCTACTAACATTCATCCATGACATGGTTTTTATTTGAAAGACCATTACTCCTTCCACTTTTTTCCACTCACAATTCCCTTTCAAAGAGGGGGAAAATGTATGTACCTAAAATTTCTTGCTCCATTACAGTCAACTAATATTTCTATTAGTCGACACTAATTCTACTTAACTATTTTATTCTACTAATTAATCCTATTTTCTAACTATTCATCTAATGTCTCTCTTCTAATATTCTACATCCATTAAACTTTATTCATCATATCCCTTCATTAATTCTTCCTAATATCCCATTATCCTAATCCAATTTGACTTATCCAATATATAGGAATTTAAAATTTCTATAACCCCACCTACCCACCTACTAACCTACTCCCTAGCTATTCCTACATCCCTAAGAATCCTAATCCTCATTTAACCACTAATAAAACCCCATCACCTACTAACTCACTCCCTAATCCTACTATCCAATTTAAAAATCATATTTATTCACCTAACACCCTAGTTATCCTATCATCTTAGCTATTCCTATAGCCCTATGAGCCCTAATATTCATTAATCACTAACTAATCTCCCTCATTATCTATTAAAACTTATTTATAAACCTCTATAATTAGAGAGGCTTCTCTAACTCTCTATAAATCTCAAATTCTATAGACTTATACTAATTTAAAAATATTTCTAAATTTCCCTCCAATCTCTAGAAACCTCTATTTTTGGAGGTTTCCCCCAAAGGAATTTAATATTCCTAAAATAATTCCTATCCATTGATTTATCTTAACCCAAGTTCAAATCCTAGCCCTTGATCTTCCCTCCCTCCATCTATAAAACCAAATCTCTTCCTCCATGAAAGCCATCTAGAAAACTTGTAGAGAAACTATGCCAAAATCATTCTAAAAATCCTATTGCATATCCATAGTCAAGTCATCAAGCATCCATAAACCATCCAAAATCAAGCCATCACTTGGACAATCTGAGTCTAAATCATCTATTTTCAAATCTTGGAAGGAGGTAGCATAGATCAAGGGAATTTGGTAATCTCATTATCATTCTAATTTGCTTTATAAATCTTTCATATTGAGTAGTTTATGTTTTGAGTTTGGATTTATCTTTTTTAAATTCATAGTGAGATCAAAAATATTATACATATTTAATTTCATAAATGTCAAAATTTGGTGCTCAAGCATATCTAATTTTATATCTATCATTAATTGGTTGAATGTTCTCTATGGACATTACTAAATAGGTTTAGTACCAATCAATGTATCTAGTGTTAAGTGGTTGAGTGATCTCATTGGTACTAAATATTATCTTAGTACCTCTTGAATCCCTCTTGAGATTTATACCAGACATCAAAATCCAAATAACATTATCTCACAAGGCCTTTCCAAAATCATATACTTTTCCACTACTATGCATCAAGATCTCAAACTCAACTCAAACCCTAGGCCTATATTGAGTATATCCTAAGCACTTCCTAGGATATCAATATTTCAAACTCAATTCAAATTCTAGGCCTATTCAATACCAAACATCAAGTGAAGAAGGTACTGGTAGACAATGAAATCCAAAACTCCCTCTATTTGAAAACACTTTGGCATATACTCATAGGTTTACTTTCATGACTGGACACTTATTTCTTATGTAACATGGTCCTTAGAGATCCACCATCAATTCCTCATTATCCCTCATCATACCTAATCACTCCCTCATCATCCCTAATCACTCCCTCATTGACCCTCATTAGCCCTCATTAGAAATCATCATCCCTAATCACTCCCTTATTAACCCTCATTGGCCCTTATCATCCCTCATCATTCCTATTCACTCCTTCATCAGTCTTCATCATCCCTCATCATCCCTAGTCACTCCCTCATCAGCTCTCATCATCACTCAATATCCATAATCACTCCCTCATTTAACCTCATTATCCCTAATTAATCCCTCATTGGTACTCATCACTCCCTCATTAGCCCTGATTGGCCCTAATCACTCCCTCATCAACCCTCATCATCCCTAATCACTCCCTAATCTATCCTCATCATCCCTAGTCACTCCATCATTCTACATCATCCCTCATAATCTATAATCACTCTCTCATCAAATCTTAACATCCTTAATCACTCCCTCATATACCCTCAACATATATTATCATCACTAATAACTCCATCATCATCTATCATAATCACTCATTACTCCCTCATTATCACTCATCACTCCCTCATTGTTGCTCATCACTTCCTCATCAACCCTTATTATCCCTCATCATCCTTAATCACTTATTTATGAACCCTTATCATTCCTAGTCACTCTTTCATCGACCCTCATTATCCTTTATCATCCTAATCACTTCCTTATCAGTCCTCATCATCCCTCATCATCCTTAAGTAATCCCTCATTATCCTTATTCACTTCCTCATCATCCCTCATCATCTCTCATAATCCCTAATCACTACCTCCTCACCCCTTATCATCTCTAATCATCCCATCATCATTCATAATCACTCTCCTATCAAACCTCATTATCCTCATCATCCCTAATCACTCCCTCATTATCCCTCATCATACCTAATCCCTCCCTCCTTATCCCTCATCATCCCTAGTCACTCCCTCATCATCCCTAATCACTCGCTCCTCATCCCTCATTATCCCTAATCACTCCTTAATTTACCCTCACCATCCTTAATCATTCATAATCACACCCTCATCATCCATAATCACCCTCTAATCAACCCTCATTGTCCCTCATCATCCCTAATTACTGTTGGGAGGGAGTACACCGGAAGCACACAATTTGATTACCAATACCAAGCAACTTAATATGCGGAAATTAACCAGATTCACCAAGTAACTAGAATTCAGAATAACACAGCATATGAGAGACAATACCAAATTGTATTAACACTTTATACAGAAAAGAATACAATAAAGAAGATGCCACTTCTTCTCCACCACCTTACAGAGGTTTCCCACGCCTCAAGTGAACAGTAATTCTTCTCCCCAAAGCTCTCCCTCTCACAGGTCCCAACACCCAACTCAAATACAGAGTTGGTGTTCACCTCCCATGCTCCACGCACACCACAAGTGCTCCACGCACTCCACAAGCACTCCACGTGCTCCACAAGTACTCAAGGTACTTCAAGTAGATCTCCCATGAATCTGCAACAACCTGCAATTCAACAGACCATACTTATGGAAGGAACTCCCTTGCCTTCCTCTTGCTCTATCCGAGTACACACCTGTACTCCAAGTAGATCCTGCCTGATACTGCTCCCTGTAGTGTTGCTGTCTGTATGACCTTGCACACCTGTAAATCAAGCAATGGTTCTAATCACCTGTGAACCTCGACCTTGCACACACATACACCTGCAGATCAACGATCTTACTTACCATGTAGATCTCCTATATAGGCCATGCAACTGTGACCAAGATCCTACACTCTTGAAGAACCCAGCTGGCTCTCCAATCCAGCACCAACACACCTGGTACTGTGGCACTAGGAGGAACGCACCATAGCTCTACCTCACACATAGAAGGAGCTTATAATTATGCTCTCTTACTCCCTAGCACACTTTTACAATACAACCATGAGTCTATTATATAGATCTCATCCAAACAATGATTAGACATCTAATTACAATAATTAGATCCGCAGCTATGAGTCTAAAATTAGCACTCATCATGCAAACTCTTGGTTCGTTAGCTAACTGCCCGTAAATAGCTCGCAGTCGAACCACACAGGCGACCGACGCCGGTCCCTGTCCGCCTGGAGGTGACCGACGTCGGCTGATATATGACCGACGTCAGTTGCTTCTCTGTGCTATCCCGCCGACGTCGGCTGATCAGACCGACCCCAACTTCTTCTGCAACTCAGCAACCTTCAGCAACCTCCTCTCCTGTTTGCATCAGTGAAGCTTTTAGCTCCACAATCCTAACAATCTCCCACTTGGAGATAAACAGCTGCACTGTACCTGTACCTGTACTCCATCTAATCTGTTTCCTGGTTTGTATCCCTCTTCAAGCTCCCACCTGAAGACAACCCACCACACAACCTATGATGTACCACCTATCATCCGAGTACCCTGCCACATCCGAACCTACAAATACATGTAGTGAAGTCCTGACCCTGCATAGCAACACCTGCTGCCGGTCCCTCTCAGAAAACCTGAGAATCCACTTCCCCGAATTGGCTCCTAACTCTCTGACAGCTCCCACTGAATGGGAATACTCAGGTCTATACCAGACCTCATGTGATTTCAGACATTGTACCTGTCCAGCCCTTAGTGTGCTCCGGCTCTGTATCCTGAACCTCGCCAACACCTGATTCA
The DNA here is from genome assembly GCA_037957365.1 of Torreya grandis. Classification (NCBI taxonomy): domain Eukaryota; kingdom Viridiplantae; phylum Streptophyta; class Pinopsida; order Cupressales; family Taxaceae; genus Torreya; species Torreya grandis. The sequence continues at coordinate 4,291,062 of JARHVA010000040.1, forward strand.
CATCAGCTCCCACTCGAGACAAAATCAACCTGTGATCTCCATGTCTCCCATGCCAAAGAATTCCGCTGCTCCAAACTCCCCATGACATGCCACTGAACTAATCTTACCCTTAGCTCAGCAAAACCCTGTATGTACACACCTGCTATAGCAAAACATACCATCCACATACAGCAACAGAATGATGTCGCGACTCATCATCCCCCTGGTAAGACAAAACACAGTAGTTACCTGACACTGACTGAAGCCATGCTCCGTCCTCCACCTGTCAAAACCTGTACCACTGTCCTGCAGCTCCACAAGACCATATCCCTGATCTTCCGTCTCATGTATCCGTTCTCTCTATTCTTCTACTAAGGTATCCATTCGTCTCTGTGCTTTTATACCTGCTGGCATCTCCACCAAGACACACCTGTCTGGTTCTCCTCCAAGGAATCACATCCTCATCCATGCCAAGCTCACACCTGTATCCTGGATCCTTCCTGCTCTACAATCAGCAACATGTATAAAGAAGAGGAACAATGAATTTAAGGGCCTACTTACGCCTTCAGTCCTCCGTATGGGTGTTTGAGACTCCTTGACAGCTTGCTGTCCACCCAAAATTCATTACAGTGACCGACCTCGGTCATCCCACAGTCTGCATCTGACCGACGTCGGTTCCATGCGTCTGTACCTGACTACCAACCTGCCTGCGCTGGTGTCCCTGCTGCCGACGTCGGTCTTTCTAACTGACATCGGTCTTACATACTGCCGACGTCGGTCCCATGACCGACATCGATCTTACCCTGCCCAACATCGCCGGCTTCGGTCTGCACATGACCGACATCGGCACCTGTCTGTTCGACGCCGGTTCCTCTTGACCGATGCCGGTGTCTGTGTTCGCCTGTGAGTGATGACTTTTTACCCGCGAGCTTCTTTGAATCAAAATCCATGTCCAAACTGCCCTGCTCAGAAGTATCCAGCCACATCCACTGGGTTCTGTCCGCCATCTCCTCCATAAACACCAAGGCTTTCCAGTTCTTAAGCCTGTTAAATATATCTGTCTTCCGCTTAAGAACATGCATCTCCTTCCTGCTCATGTGACCAAGCCTACGAAGCCACATCTCCGCAACAAAAGAAGAATCAGTAATATAAACAAGTAGATAAAGGATACCTATTTTCTTACCACCAGCTAATTCAAGTGCATCCGCTGTGAGAGTTCTTGTGCATCTCTCATCACCCAATCTTTCTGAAGAAATTAGCCATATCTCCAAACCTGGGACCTGCATGACCTTCATCAACACCTGTGTGTTGGCCGCCTACAATTTCAGCTTCACTTTGCCTTTGCCAACAATCTGACAAGGCTTACCAGCTCCTCTACCTGGAACTGCATGGAAAGAGGCAACCGAATCTTTTATCCAAGATTCAACTTTATCCAAGAAACCTGCAAACACATCCTGTGCAACAACACCTGCTACATCTGTATCTTCAGTTTCTTCATGCTGATCTGTTACCAACCAACAATAATCTTTTACCTGCTCTTTCTTTCCATAGGACCGTGAGTGACCATCTGTGCTTTTCAACTCCTCCATTCTTAGCTTACTTTGATCTGTTGTTGCTCTACTCCCACTCGATCAGAAACCCCTGAGAGTGCCCTGTAACCAAACACAAAACCTGCTTCCTCCAACCTCAGCTCAGATACCACTTGTTGGTATCAAGCTCAAGAACCTACAACCAAGGCTCTGATACCACTTGTTGGGAGGATGTACACCGAAAGCACACAATTTGATTACCAATACCAAGCAACTTAATATGCGGAAATTAACCAGATTCACCAAGTAACTAGAATTCAGAATAACACAGCATATGAGAGACAATACCAAATTGTATTAACACTTTATACAGAAAAGAATACAATAAAGAAGATGCCACTTCTTCTCCACCACCTTACAGAGGTTTCCCACGCCTCAAGTGAACAGTAATTCTTCTCCCCAAAGCTCTCCCTCTCACAGGTCCCAACACCCAACTCAAATACAGAGTTGGTGTTCACCTCCCGTGCTCCACGCACACCACAAGTGCTCCACGCACTCCACAAGCACTCCACGTGCTCCACAAGTACTCAAGGTACTTCAAGTAGATCTCCCATGAATCTGCAACAACCTGCAATTCAACAAACCATACTTATGGAAGGAACTCCCTTGCCTTCCTCTTGCTCTATCCGAGTACACACCTGTACTCCAAGTAGATCCTGCCTGATACTGCTCCCTGTAGTGTTGCTGTCTGTATGACCTTGCACACCTACAAATCAAGCAATGGTTCTAATCACTTGTGAACCTCGACCTTGCACACACATACACCTACAGATCAACGATCTTACTTACCATGTAGATCTCCTATATAGGCCATGCAACTGTGACCAAGATCCTACACTCTTGAAGAACCCAGCTGGCTCTCCAATCCAGCACCAACACACCTGGTACTGTGGCACTAGGAGGAACGCACCATAGCTCTACCTCACACACAGAAGGAGCTTATAATTATTCTCTCTTACTCCCTAGCACACTTTTACAATACAACCATGAGTCTATTATATAGATCTCATCCAAACAATGATTAGACATCTAATTACAATAATTAGATCTGCAGCTATGAGTCTAAAATTATCACTCATCATGCAAACTCTTGGTTCGTTAGCTAACTGCCCGTAAATAGCTCGCAGTCGAACCACACAGGCGACCGACGCCGGTCCCTGTCCGCCTGGAGGTGACCGACGTCAGCCGATATATGACCGACGTCGGTTGCTTCTCTATGCTATCCCGCCGACGTCGGCTGATCAGACCGACCCCAACTTCTTCTGCAACTCAGCAACCTTCAGCAAACTCCTCTCCTGTTTGCATCAGTGAAGCTTTTAGCTCCACAATCCTAACAATTACTCCTTTATTGTCCCTAGTCATTTCCTCATCAAACCTAATCATCCCTAATCACTCTTTAATTTTCCCCCATCATCCCTCATCATCCCTAACCACTCCCTCATTGTCCCTAGGTAGTCCTTATTTGTCCCTCATCATCCCTAATCACTCCCTCCTCATCCCTGATTGAGGCATTGATCATAATCAAGCACATAAATGTATATAGTCAGTTAGTGTCAAGTGCTCTCCCAACCACTATGATTGGTTGGTAGAGTCTAATATCCTCTCATAGCCATTGGTTGATCCTTATTGATACCCATTCAATATCATATTGGTAATATGATGCATGTAAGCATAACCACATGATCATGTTACCATATTAGTGAGATTCAGGTTGATTCATTATAGTGAAATCTAGGTCAATTCATTCTAGTGAGAAGTTATGCATGTAATTTATGGTCAGTTTTGCATGATAATGTATTCCCATTTTCATATAATAGTGTATTTCAAAAATTTCACTCCAATTGATGTTTTATACAAAGACATTCAAGGTGACACACCATATATAGGGGTCCTTATCCATTCATCCCTATCTCTATCACAACTAGTACCATCTGAGCACACCTAGGGGGTCTTAAGTCATTCATCCCTATCTCTATCTTGACCAATCCATACTTGAGTTCATATATATATATATGGATCCCTATATCTAGCTCACCCAATGACATCCATACTTAATCTTAGAGCTTAATAACTCTAATATTTTAGTCAGATTCCAATCCTCTTGAGATTAATACCTCTTGACTCCCTCTTGAGCTCAATACTAGACCATAGTGAGGTAGTTGGGGCATGAAACCAAGGCCAAAACCAAGCCAAGGTAGTGTCAGATGCCAATCCTAATGACAAACCTTAAACCTATGAAACCAAATAACATAACATGCATATTCAAATTGGTTATTCCTATAAAACATTATAGTGAACCTTAAACCCTTAAGAAACTGGGACCATGTTGAATATCTAGAGGTTTTAAACCCTTTAGTATCAGTAGTGCATATTCTAGACTAGGGTCAGATAACCCATTATATATCATGTTGGTAAGATGATTCATGTGATCACATGCACGTGATCATATTACCATACTAGTGAGATCTAGGTTGATTTATTATAGGGGAAATTTTGCATGCTGATTGAGGTTAATTACACATAATAACATATTCCCATTTTTTATGATAGGGTATTTCAAAACTCCACTCCTACTGATGTTTCCTGCCAAGACATTCAAGGTGACACACCATATTTAAGGGATCCGAAGTTATTCATCCCCATCTCTGTCTTAACTAGTGCTACCAGGGTGTACCTAAGGGGTCTTGAGTCATTTATCCCTATCTCTATCTCAATAAATCCACACCTAAGCCCATATCTACATATATATGGCTCTTTATCTCCATTTTGACTAGTGATATCCATACATGAGATTTGAAATTAATAACTCCAATATTTTCATCAGTTTCCAATCCTCTTGAGCTTAGTACCTCTTGAGGCCAAAACCAAGCCAACATAGTGTTAGGTGCCAGTTCTAATGATCAGCCTTAAACCTATGAAAATAATGAAGGTTGATGAGGGAGTGATTAAGGACAATGAGGGATAATGAGGGTTTATGGGGGAGTGATGAAGGAATATTATGGATAATGAGGGAGTGATTAGGGATGATGAGGTAGTGATTAACGATGATGAGAGACAAGTAAGAGTGATCAAGGATGATGAGGTATTGACTAGGGATGATGAGGGTTGATGAATGAGTGATTATGGATGAGGAAGGAGTGATTGGGGATGATGAGGGATGAGGAAGGAGTGATTAGGTATGATGGGGGATGATGAGGAACAATGAGGGAGTGACTAGGGATGATGGGGGATGATGAGGGAGTGATTATAAATGATGAGAGATGATAAGGGGCTGATGAGGGTGTGATTAGGGAAAATGAGGTTGATGAAGGATGATGAGGGATGATGAGAGATGATGAAGGCTGATAACAGAGTGATTAGAGATGACGAGGGATGATGAGTGTCAATGAGAGAGTGATTAGGGATGATGAGGGTTGATGAAGGATGATGAGGGAGTGACTAGGGATGATGAAGCTTAATGAGGGAGTGATTAGGGATGATGAGGGATGATGAGGGCTAATAAGGGATTGATTAAGGATGAAGGTTGATGAGGGTTGATGAGGGAGTGACTAGGGACAATGAGGATGATGAGGACCAATGAGGGATGACGGTGGTCAATAAGGGATTGATTAGGGATGATGAGGGATGATGATGGAGTGATTAGGGATGATGAGGGATGATGAGGGCCAATGAGGGAGTGATGGTGGATCTCTAAGGATCATGTTGCATAGGAATTAAGTGTCTTTTCCTATAAGTACACTTCTAAGGATATACCAAAGTGTTTCTAAATAGAGGAAATTTTGGATTTCATTGTCTAAAATTATCTTCTTCACTTGATGTTTGGTAGTGGAAAGGCCTAGGATTTCATTGTCTAAAATATTTTCATAGGTCACTGACCCTACTCAGTAGTCTTGAATACAAATTTGGATAGTAAAGATATTTCCTGAAGGCAAGTTGAATAACTTGAAATTTTTTGAGGTATGGTTATTTAGAATAAAAGTGTTTGTGTGTTTGAAAATAATAATAAAATGGTGAGAAAGGTATTGGAGGCACCTTTGGGTCGTTTCCTTATTTAATGATCTTGACATTCAATTACATGAATATTAAATCTTAACATTTAAAACTCATCATATCATTTGATTTCAGGGTTGAAAACCCATGAAGTGAAGGAGAAATGAGATTTTTTTAATTATTTGTTGACTTTTTCATGGGCATTTATTTTGATGGAAAAAATTTATCATGCAAATGTAGGTTTTGTTATAGAAACACAAACCTAGGTGAGAGGGTTTCAAAATCCACCATTTACCATTTATGAACTCTACATGATGAAGAATCATTTGGGTCAATGTGCCATGATTTTTGATAGTTTAAATGTCAAAAAATCAATTTAAATTCCTTCCATAGAGACTACTATTTTAGGGCTTCCTTACCACGAAGCCTAAGAATGCATAAAAACCACATTAAAGTTCTAGATAGTGAATTTATCTTCAAATATAAGGAGAAAAAACCCTATATTTTGGCATAAGAAGAAGTAACCTAAAGATTGTGTGATTTAGGTATGTGGAAAGAGAAAATAGATGCATCTTTCTTGTTTTAGACAATTAGAATCAAGGGAAACATTTTCTCAGGAAAGTACCATTTCTATTTTCTAGTTTTATTGAAGAAATTTAACATTGAAAGTTGTTACTAACTAGGTAATGATTGTTTTGAAGCTTTAGATAGATTTAAATTGAAATAGAATAAAACCCAAAAAAATAAAGTAAGAGTCTATGAATTGTTACAGCTATGATAATAAGAGATAAATGAAAATATGAAAGGAAAAATATACATTTTTTAGGTCTAATTTAATTTGCAGTGTCTTGTAAAACTATTTCCAAGCATAGGTTTTTGAGACTATGCAAACCAAGTGTTTGATGAAATGTCATAGAGAATAATTGACCTTTGTGATCCATATTTTGATTATATATCACTCAAAGGATATTTTAGGTAGAATGTCCTAATGGGCAAATAGTTATTTTTTATAAAATTCATATTAAATGCAAGGATAAATTCTAGGTGGATCATTCCCAAATTAGTGAGTTGTGTGTGTCATTTTGTAGTTGGTTACATGTCAAATTTAGGGGACTAAGTGAACAACAGATCTATAAGTGTGTATTTTGAATTCATAGTGTTTCTTTTGAGTTTAATAAGGCTGGTAAATGTGAAGAATATAATTATAAGTGTGAATTTTGAATTCATAAATTTTTAAAAGCTTAATAAGGTTTGAATATGTGAACAACTAACATGTAGGTGTGTATTTTAAATTCATGTTGTTTTTTAGCTTAACAAGGTTTGAATATGTGAACAATAAACTTGTAGGTGTGCATTTTGAATTTGTAATGTTTATTTTGAACTTAACAAGGTTGGAATATGTGAACAATAGACATGTAGGTGTGCATTTTGAATTCATAGTGTTTCCTTTGAGCTTAACAAGGTTGGAATATGTGAACAACATATATGTAGGTGTGTATTTTAAATTTGTAATGTTTATTTTAATTTTAAAAAGTCTGGAATATGTGAACAATAGACATGTAGTAAACATGTATGTAGGTTTACCTTAATGTAAGAATGATACAACAATTTTTCACATTTGAAGTACTTCAATAATTTAATGAGAATTTGATGAGAACTAAATAGTAAAAAGTCTATAATGTTGGTTTTTTTGTATATATATGTGTGTGTGTGTGTGTGTGTGTGTGTGTGTGTGTGTGTGTGTGTGTGTGTGTGTGTGTGTGTGTGTATGTAGGTGTGTATTTTAAATTTGTAATGTTTATTTTAATTTTAAAAAGGCTGGAATATGTGAACAATAGACATGTAGTAAACATGTATGTAGGTTTACCTTAATGTAAGAATGATACAACAATTGTTCACATTTGAACTACTTCAATAATTTAATGAGAATTTGATGAGAACTAAATAGTAAAAAGTCTATAATGTTGGTTTTTGTATGTATATATATATATATATATATATATATATATATATATATATATATATATATATATATATATATATATATATATATATGTATGTATGTATGTAGGTGTGTATTTTAAATTTGTAATGTTTATTTTAATTTTAAAAAGGCTGGAATATGTGAACAATAGACATGTAGTAAACATGTATGTAGGTTTACCTTAATGTAAGAATGATACAACAATTGTTCAAATTTGAACTACTTCAATAATTTAATGAGAATTTGATGAGAACTAAATAGTAAAAAGTCTATAATGTTGGTTTTTGTACACACACACACACACACACACACACACACACACACGTATATACATATGTATGTATGTATGTATGTATAGATACATATATGTATATATGCATGTGTGTGTGTGTGTGTGTAGACACACACACACACATGCACATATCATCTGAACTACTTCAAGAATTTAATGAGGATTTGACAAGAACTAAATAGTAAAAGGTCTATAATGTTGGTTTTTGTATATAAATGATGAAATATATGTGTGTGTGTGTGTGTGTGTGTGTGTGTGTGTGTGTGTGTGTGTGTGTGTGTGTGTGTATATATATATATATATACACATATACATATATGTATATATATATATATATATATATATATATATATATATATATATATATATATATATATATATATATATATATATATATATATATACATACATACACACACACACACACACACACACACACATGTGTGTGTGTGTGTGTGTGTGTGTGTGTGTACATTTTAAATATCACTTTCAACTCATGGGTTTGATCATATTCAACCTTAATGTACATGTCATACTCATAAATGAGAAATCACAAACATATATTAAGATGTGTGAAATCACAAACATATATTAAGATGTGTGTGTGTGTGTGTGTAGACACACACACCCATACACATATATCTTAATAGATGTTTGTGATTTCTCATTTATGAGTATGACATGTAAATTAAGGCTGAATATGATCAAACCCATGAGCTGAAAGTGATATTTAAAACGTACCAAGGTGTCCTTCAGGAACACCATATTATTTACCTAGAATAAATAGAACACCATTTTGGAGGCTAGAAGACTATTATAAATAATTGGAATTCATTTATTAACCTTCACATGACTTGCACATTGTTTAGTAATGAAAAGAGTTGTTTACATAATAACTTTGTAGAGCCCAAAATTCCATTTGACTTGAAGAGTTAATGTTCTTAAATGACTTGAAATGTTGTAAATAGTATGCAATAGTGACAAGTGTTTTATCAATATGTAAAATCATGCATGGTAGGGATAATAAGAGATTGTTCTTCCCCTCCCCTAAATATTTTTATTAACCCTTCTGAAAGGACTTATCAACATATATCTTTATGCAAAAGAGTGTACATATTGTGCTTTCATTTAAGTATATGCATATTTTTTATTGAAGTCTAAAGGCAGTTTATATTCATTTACTATTTGTAAGTAATACCTTGTAAGGGTAGAAAACTATGTGAATTAATTAAGCATTAGATTATATACATGATGATTCATTGTCACTATTGTATAAGTGAAACTACTTTTTGAGATCAATATCTAGGCAATAGCATGTGGAAAAATTGACCCCTTGAGACACAAATATATGTAGTGTTCATTTACCAGTGTTTTGTTGTAAATTCATACTATGTGACTAACCTGATCTTGTTTATGAATTTTTTTATTCAAAAGGACACTTATATTAACATAAAAAAATAGAGTATATCACTAGTTATGTAAAAAAATATAGGTGGAAAAGTCACACCCCAAAATTCAAGTCACATCGAACTAAACAAGCCTCGATAAGAAAGAAAATTAATAAAAAACCAACCCAAGTCACTTCAACCTTTATTATTAAGAGTATATAGAAATCCTGGGAAAAGATCAAAACTTACCAGTTATGGACCAGTTTCAGCTTTAGGGATGGATTATCCATCCACTAGTAGTCACTTTGGTGGTCGTCAATCATTAGCATGTAGGCAGTTCCTTTGGCAGAAGTGCCTTGGATTCATACACTAAGATTTTATTATAGAGGTATCAACACCATACAAGACCTTTTTTATAAAGAAACTCAGTTTTAGATCCCCTTGTATGTCTTCCAAGCCAAGTACAAACTTTCTCTGGGTGATAGAGAATCTTATGATGAGATTTGGGAACAATGCCTATGGATTTCCTTCATAGGATCTCTGTCACCTCTGCCTTCCCTTGGTGGAAGGATTGGAAATGGTACAAAGAGACTCCTTTCTAAAATTATACTTCCATAAAAGATATGAATGGCTCTCTCCACACATGCCTATGGTGGATAAACTCAACCATATGTGGGATATACATTCCTCCACTTATCTCTGGGAGAAATGATTTTGCACTATCTGGTATGCATGTACTGAGCCTAAAATTGCTCACTTCAATTGGTTTTTGCTTTATCAAGGCCTGCCTATTAGTAGAAGGCTAGTCCAGTTGGGTATTTCTCTTCCCAATTGTCCCTTATGTGGGCACCTTGAAACCATATTGCATATTTTCTAGCACTGCCTAAAGGCCCAACATGCCTGGTTATGGATCCAGGATTTTTTTAGCTACTTCGCTCCATTCCCTTTAGCTGGTGCCATATTATCTTTGAGGATAACTTGAGTCCGCCTCTTCAATTCACCCAAATTTTGCATGCTTTTAGAATGAAAATTTTATTTTGGCTCTGAAAAGAATGTAATTCAGTGATATTTATTAATAACTTTTCTGACTCTTTGTTTGCTACTTATGACAAACTACTATTGTTTCTAATGTTATTCTACAAATTCAAGTGCAAACATATAAAGTGGATATGGAACTTGTTTACCTACAATGACTCCTCTATTACTGGGGTGACACACATTGCATCGTTACTCATGTGCCACCTTCCCCTCCTAAGGACACCTTGCCTCACAATTGGGATGGTCCGCTTAGGCGTGGCTCTCACCACAACAAACCTCGCCACCGTTCTCGGGCCTCTAGTGCCTTACAATAGTGTCACTCTCCCCCTCTAGTGCAGTAGGGTGGTTGGAGTTCCCCCTTGTTGATTAACATGTTGGCTGGGGATCTTCGCCTCTGCCATCTCGACACAGTTAGCAGTGGGGTTCCTTGCGTCCAGTGGCCTAGCCTCGAGGAAGGTTGCAATGTGGCAGTTCACAGGATGGCTCCTTTCAACCTTTTGATAAAAGTTTCCCGCAGCTTTATTTAGCCATTTCTCCCCCATATGCCACCAAAGAAAAAAATAATCTTGACCAAGTGGACATTGACGCTAGTGGGACCCAATAGATGATGGGAAAGATCTTCCAAGCTTTGGGTGAAGTGGTCCTCCTAACAATGCCCTGCCCCCAACTGGTTTATTTGTTGTTGTTGCTTAAGTTGTACTCTTTTTTTATATACTCTAGAGGTTTTTCTAGGCGTTGCCTAGTTTGTTCGTTGCTTTTGTGGCCTTGAGCTTTTTGTTTTCTAGGTGTTGCCTAGTTCAACTTTGGTGATGTGCCTTCTATCGGCTTTTATTTTATGGATAGTCTTGTACATATTTTATGTGTAATAAAATTATAAGCTCTATTTCATCAAAGAAAAATTAATTCAACCTTCATTTTTCTCATTTACAAAATAATACTCATTAAAATAACTTCTTACAAAACCAAAAATGTGAGAATCTTATTTTTTATCACTTAAAATTTTCTAAAAAAAATTATATATTTTTTATTTTAAAAATTTATTTATTTAAATTTTATTTTGCATAAAGCCACCTCCAACCCTTTGAAAATGAAAGCTATAATGCCCTTAATAATGCCCATGTTGGAAGGATGTGTAATGTAGAATAGGTTCATTAAAAAACGATTAAAAGTTTCTATATAAGAGTCAAAACTAAGGTTATATATTTTTAAAATTATATGTTTATTTTATATAAATATATATATATATATAAAAGAAAACATCTATTAATTATATAAATAAATATATTTTTAATTTTAAAAATTGAAATAGTATCAAATAAAAAGATTATAATTTTATTTAAAAATAAATAAATTCAATTAATTTTAAATAATTAAAATTAAAATAAAATAAAACAAAATTATTAAAACATATATATATATATAATTAAAAAAATTAATATATAATAATTATAACAAAAAGGTTTCTAATTGGTATTTATTAGTTAGTATTTAGAGTCTAGTCTTTATGTTGTAAATAAATACGCTCAAAACAATAAAATTATTAATTAAATAAGAGAACTCAAAAACAAAAACAAATTCAAATTCAAATTCAAGGTGAAAAAGTTAATACATATAATAATTTAAATATTTAAAACGAGAAACAATTACTGGTCTTCCCATCCGATTATGTAATGAGTTCCTCCATACGCAAAGGAAAAGTATATTATTAGTGAAAAATAGGAGGCTTGGAATAGAGAACAATTCTGGCTTAGTTATGAGTATTTACTCCTACTCCAAGTTATATCGCCGCCTCGAACTGTCTGATAATAATAACTTACAAGTAATACTCTTTTTTTCTTTTATTTTTCAGTTGCTGAAGCGAAATGGGGTCCGCAGAGGAAATACAGGATGTAGATTTTCTGAAGACGCTCTTCAGAAAATTTGATCAGAATGGCGATGAAAAAATCTGCAGAGGCGAGATGGGTTTTCTGTTGGAGACATTGGGCGTTAAAATGACGAAAGAAGATGTGGATTGTTTGATGGATTGCACAGACGAAGACGGAGACGGCTGCTTGAATTTCACAGAGTTTGTAAACATGTACAAATTTATATTGCCATGTGAGAGTGGTGGATTTGAGGAGGTGCTTTTGAGAGAGGCGTTTAATATATTCGACAGGAATGGGGACGGATTCATCTGTGCTGAAGAGCTTGGAAATGTTTTGTTTAAATTGGGTTTAATGGAAGATGAAGGGTGTTTATCAGACTGTGAAAACATAATTGGTCAGCTAGATTTTGAAGAGTTTCAGAAGATGATTGCAAACTGGACATTACATTAACCATACTGCCAATAAATATTTTATAGGGAATCCACGTCTGTTTTCATCTAATGAAATACAATATAGCTTTTGTTAAGGAGAAATTTGATAATTGTTAAGGTTCCCAATCTGATGCTTCAATTATGAAATTTATCTTTTGTTTGTTTTGGTTTCAATACAATTGAGTTATCTAGATAGCTATATTTTTGTTTTTAAACAATGGATTAAAATCAGAATTTCTTTCATCAATGGGTATAAAGTTGGGGAAAAAAAATGGTACTCTTAAAAGAAATAGTTTCGTGTAAAGGATGTGCACCTTTTTTTTAAAGGCTACGCTATTTTAAAAAAAATGTGTTAACTGTTTTGAGATTCATTCTCGATCTTAAAGGTGTACACTTTATTTGACAAAGGGTGTACACCATTTGAAACATTATTTTAAAAGGAATGTTCAAATTTTGAAAATTGTGGAGCAAAGAGTGTACACCCTATGCAATACAAAGGGCCTATGCCCTTTAACAAAGGCATGCATCATATGCAGTGCCCTATAATTTTGGTCATGTTTGTATTGTTTTTTATTTGGAATCTCTATGTAGTAAAATAAACATTCAAGTATAATAAATACTTTAAAATTATTTTCTAAATATAACAAATTAGGACCACTCTGTGTAGATTTTGAAATCAATTCTAGAGCTCTAGGAGTTACTGTTTCGAAGATAGTTTTCCAAAATCCATTCTTTTTAGTAGTTGGTTTTTAGAATATCAGTATTGAACATAAAGTGTAAAAATTGTAGTAGGTATATAGGTCTATTAAATGTGTGATATGACTACTTTATATATCTATTTGGGAGGCGATGCCTATCTATGGTCAGGGTGCCATATAGATACAAGACAAAATACACCACTTTATTTCACTTTCCTTGACATGAAAACTAAACACCCAACCACGATGGAGGGGAGTTCATAATAATTTAGAGGAATGCCAAACTACCAACTCTAGGAATCGAATCACCCTCTATCTCTTTACTTTTGACTATTTGCTCTCTACTTGAATTGTGAATGACCAACTGCAATAGGAATCAAGATAATCACTCTAATATCCCCACTTAGGAGGGAACTAGAATAAGAGTCCCCCTTAGTGTGGAATATGTACTACTGGAACTAAGGGGTTTAATCCCTATCTATATATTTGGTGTGGCCCAAATTTCCTTAGGGTTTAAGGTTGCACTATAAGGTCTTGTCGGAATCATCAACTAGAATATGCACTACCTCCTTAGTTTCATAGGTTTAAGCCCAATTGTTAGGGTTAGCACCCAACACTACCTTGGCTTGGTTTCAGCCTTAGCAACATGTCCCAATCACCCCACTCTAGTTTAGTACTAAGCTTGAGATGGATTCAAGAGGTAATAAGCTCAAGAGGATTAGAAATTTACTAAAATATTGGATTTATTAAGCTCTAAGCGTAGGAATGGATGTCACTAGTCGAGATAGAGATAGGGAGCCATATATGTAGATAGGGGCTCAGGTATGGATTGGTCGAAATAGATAAAGGGATGAATGATAGAGATAGGTTCTATGCTAAAATGGATACACCATATATGTAATATGATGGGATGGAGCATACACAAATTCATTGACCTATCTCAACTGATATGTCCAACCCTTAGTAAAAATATGACAACTTTGCATTCGCTTTTTTATTTTCACCTTAAACTATTTGTGTTTGGGGGCATCTATCATCTATTAAAACAAAATCAAATGAAGAGTTGGGTTGTGGGCCCAATCTCTCAATCACTTTTCCATCCCAACATCAATGTAGACCCAAAGATCCAATTTCACTAATGAGGAGGTCGGGGGGAGAGAGATAAAAGTAAGTTAGTCTAGTAACCCATTCGTTGATATAGACATAGAGTGAGTATCGCCTTGTAATTCTCATTCCATGACCATTCCTTTCACTGAAGAACAGAAAAAACCCATTCATGAGATCATACACCCAATTTTTGTTCCTCATTAGTGGGAATCAACATGCATGGGTGATAATCTAGATAGGCAAGGTTTGACATACATGCTTACTACCTATGATCACACACTCATCAGCCCACACATAATATTGATGTTGTTTCCTAATTTCCCCACTGACTGGTATGTCATACACTATTTTTCCCATTTTACCAATGTTCCCATTCACTCATTGACAATTCACTCGCTAACCCATTATGTTGATACATTCCTTGACCCTTATTTCCTAGATACTCTATCTCTCTCTAGAGGTAGGTCAAGCAATGTCCATATAGGAAAGCTCACGACCTTTATTCCATAAATGACCTATCTATATCTACTTAGTGAACTATAAATTTGAACTTGGATTTCTCAAGTCAACTAGGAAATGACATTGTCAATAGACCAAGGATTTGACCATTTGATATCAACCTTCCATTCCTAATTATATAATAAAAGGTTACCCTATGAAAACCAATATTCCCATATTCTATTCATGGTCTAGGTTGAAATTTAATTCCATTCTAGGTGGTGTTATTCCCATATCATAACCATGTTATTCTAGGTGATGTCATTCCCATGTCATAATCATGTTATTCATGGTAGGTTAGAAAAAGGATTGAAGATAGATTCAGGCTGAATTCATAAATAATTTGTGAGATTTTCAATCAATATATATAAATGGTCGACTTGTATCATGTTTCCTTTAACATACCTATATTTGTGATATGATCTCATAGCTCTCACAAGAACTAGTCACGCCAATTCATTGATAAAAATGGATATAAGCATGATATCTCTATTATCTACATAGCATGAAATGTATATAACAGATGTACCATGGGGGATTGGGAGATAACATTTGTGCCTCAACCTCTCATAGTTCATGATAGGGGTCGATTGAGTAGAGCACTCAACCAATGACTAAAAGTTGGGTTAGGTCATTTATGTGCCACCCACTTCCCATAGATAGATAGATAAGTCAAGATGTGGATATCATTTGATATGTCACATTTCTATCTCTATATGGGGGAGATGGAGATAGTGATAAATATATCATTTATGCACTCAATTGTTTATGTAGATAGAGATATCATTTACACACTCATAGTCTAGATATAGAATTTTAGGTTTATATATCAAAATCACTTTGCTTCAATCTCTCCATAGTATGACTATTGTCTTGATCACCCTCTTATGATTCGGTCATAGTCTTGAAATGGAATGGTTTGATCTGATAAGGGATCCTATGTGAACATTAATATGATCATTTAAACATGTTTGCTTGATCATCAATTGATCCATAGTCATAATTTTGATGTTTATTACTTAAATATCACAATTAACTTGATATTATCTTATTTCTACTATGGAAATCATATGACAATCTCCCTGGAGTAGTTCATCATAGCCCTACCTAATCTACTAGACATGAATGGGGATAATCACCCTGGTACACTTAATTATGAATAAAAGGAATCAAAACACCATTCAAGAGTCATCTAAAATATATCATTCACTTTGAAATAAATGTTAGACATATGGGTCAATCCATGCATGCATCAATTATAATCTCATGCATGCATGACTTGACTGCTTTAATCCATAATTTCACATAACAGAGTCATCTTGCTTCATTCTAAACTATGATAGGACACTACCACTTCCACTACTATTTGGAGTGGAGGGGAGTGCCTTTGAACCCTATTTTCTTAGGCTCATATTAGAATCAGTCATAACACTATCTTCCTCTCCCTAAACCATATGGAGAGAATGGGTTCAATTGCATAAATGCCAAAAGTTGGTGCTCGAGCATATCTAATTTTGTATCTATCATTAATTGGTTGAATGTTCTCTATGTCCAATACTAATAGGTTTAGTACCAATCAGTGTATCTAGTATTAAGTGGTTAGTGATCTCATTGGTACTCAATATTAGGTTAGTACCTCTTGAATCCCTCTTGAGATTTATTCTAAACATTGAAAGTCAAATAATATTATCTCACAATGCCTTTCCAAAAGCATATACCTTTCCACTACTATGCATCAAGATCTCAAACTCAACTCAACCCCTAGACCGATATTGAGTATATCCTAGGCATTTCCTAAGATATCAATATATCAAACTCAACTCAAATTCTAGGCCTTTCTAATACCAAACATCAAGTGAAGAAGGCACTTGTAGACAATGAAATCCAAAACTCCCTCCATTTGAAAACACTTTGGCATATACTCATAAGTTTACTTTGATGACTGGACACTTCTTTCTTATGAAACATGGTCCTTGGAGATCCACCATCACTTCCTCATTGGCCTTTATCATCCCTCATCATACCTAATCACTCCCTCATCATCCCTAATCACTCCCTCATTTACCCTCATCAGCCCTCATCGGCCCTCATCATCCCTAATCACTCCCTTATTGACCCTTATCAACCCTCATCATCCCTCATCATTCTTATTCACTCCTTCATCAATCCTCATCATCTCTCATCATCCCTATTCACTCCCTCATTAACCCTCATCATCCCTCAACATCCATAATCACTCCTTAATTTAACCTCATTGTCCCTAATCACTCCTTCATCAGCCTTCATCACTCCCTCATTAACCCTCATTATCCCTAACCACTCCCTCATCATCCCTTATCACTCCATAATCTACCCTCATCATCCCTATTCACTCCCTCATCATTCCACATCATCCCTCATCATCCCTAATCACTCTCTCATCAGGCCTCATCATCCTTAATTACTCCCTCATATACCCTCAATGTATATTATCATCACTAATAACTCCATCATCATCCCTCATCATTGCTCATCACTCCCTCATTATCACTTATCACTCCCTCATCAACCCTCATTGTCCCTCATCATCCCTAATCACTTCTTCATGAACCCTTGTCATCCCTAGTCACTCCTTCATCAAGCCTCATTATCCTTTATCATCCCTAATCATTTACTCATCAACCCTCATCATCCTTCATCATCTCTCATCATCGCTAATCACTCCCTCCTCATCCCTCACCATCTCTAATCATCCCCTCATCATTCATAATCACTCTCTAATCAAACCTCATTATCCTTCATCATCCCTAATCACTCCCTCATTATCCCTCATCATCCCTAGTCCCTCCCTCCTCAATTCTAATCATCCCTCCTCATCCCTAGTCAATCCCTCCTCATCCCTAATCAGTCGTTCCTCATCCCTCATTATCCCTAATCACTCCATTTACCCTCACCATCTATCATCATTCATAATCACTCCCTCATAATTCATAATCACCCTTTCATCAACCCTCATTATCCCTCATCATCCCTAATTACTCCTTCATCATCCCTAGTCACTCCCTCATCAAACCTCATTATCCCTAATCACTCCTTCATTTACCCTCACCATCCATCATAATTAATAATCACTCCCTCATAATTCATAATCACCCTTTCATCAACCCTCATTATCCCTCATCATCCCTAATTACTCCATCATCCCTAGTCACTCCCTCATCAAACCTCATCATCCCTAATCACTCCTTCATTATCCCTCATCATCCCTAACCACTCCCTCATCAACCCTCATCATCCCTAATTATCCCTAGGCACTCCATCTTTATCCCTCATCATCCCTAATCACTCCCTCCTCATCCCTGATTGAGGTATTGATCACAATTGAGCACATAAATGTATATAGTCAGTTAGAGTCAAGTGATCTCTAAACCACTATGGTTAGTTGGTAGAGTCTGATATCCTCTTGTGTCCAGTGGTCAAGCCTTATTAATACCCATTAAATATCATTTTATTAATATTATTCATGCAAGCAAAACCACATGATCATGTTACCATACTAGTGAGATCCAAGTTGGTTCATTCTAGTGAGATCTAGGTCAATTCATTCTAGTGATAAATTATGCATGCAAGTTACGATTAGTTTTGCATGATAATGTATTCCCATTTCCATACAGTAGTGTATTTCAAAACTTCCACTCCAATTTATGTTTTCTAAAAAGACATTCAAGGTGACACACCATATATAGGGGGTCCTTAGTCATTGATCCCTATCTCTATCCCAACTAGTGCCATCTAGGCACACCTATGGGGTCTTAAGTCATTCATTCATATCTCTAACTTGACTAATCCATACTTGAGCCCATATCTATATATATTGCTCCCTATCTCTAGCTCAACCAATGACATCCATACCTAATCTTAAAGCTTAATAAATCCAATATTTTAGTCAGTTTCCAATCCTCTTGAGATTAATACCTCTTGAATCCCTCTTGAGCTCAATACTAAACCATAGTGAGGTAGTTGGGGCATGAAACCAAGGCCAAAACTAAGCCAAGGTAGTGTTGAGTGTGAATCCTAAAGACCAACCTTAAACCTATAAAACCAAACAACGTAACATGCATATTCTATTTGGTCATTCTTACAGAACATTATAGTGCAACTTTAAGCCCTTAAGAAACTAGGACCATGCTGAATATATAAAGGTCTTAAACCCTTTAGTGTTAGTAGTGCATATTCTAGACTAGGGTCACTCTTTTTTATAACCCATTATATATCATGATGGTAAAATTATTCATGTGATCACATACACATTATCATATTACCATACTAGTGAGTTCTAGATCTATTCATTCTACTAAGATCAAGTTTAATTCATTATAGGGGAAATTATGCATGCAAGTCGAGGTTAATTCTACATAATAGAATATTCCCTTTTTTGTGTGATAGGGTATTTCACAACTCTACTCCTATTGATGTTTCATTCCAAGACATTCAAGGTGATGCACCATATTTAAGGGGTACTAAGTTATTCATCCCCATCTCTATCTTGACTAGTGCCACCAAGGTGTACCTAGGGGGTCTTGAGTCATTTATCCCTATCTCTATCTCAATAAACCCATATGTTAGGTTGTGGAGCTAAAAGATTCAACTCTTTGCAAACTAAAGGAACAGAAGGTTGCTGAGATCCAGGAGCACCGGCATCGGCATAAGGACTGACGTCGGTCGAGACCAGTGCAGAAGGCCACCGGCAACGGCAGGAAGTCGGCCAACGTCGGCAGAACCAGGCAAGCAGGGACCAGCGTCGGTCGCCTGTGTGTTCCAGAACTGCTCGTTTCATGGATAGTTAGTTAAGTGAATGAAGTTTTTGCATGTTAAGACCAGTTAGAGTCTTGAGCTACGAGGATAATTGTCTAAATTAAGAGTCTAAGTTATTGTTTAAGTTAGGGATCTATTTATAGACCCATGGCATGTATTGTATAAGTATGAGATAGAAAGGAAGAGTTCCTTCTAGTTGTAAGATCATTGAGTTGTAGGTTGTTGCAAGCTCATAGGGGATATACATGTAAGTTTGGTATGTTGAATTGCAGGTTGCAGGTTCATGGGAGATCAACTTGAAGTGCTATAGAGTGCTTGGTGTACCGACAGGGTTATTACTGACTGGTTGGTGAGGTGAACACCAATTCTGTGTGTGAGTTGGTTGTTGGGACCATTTTTTATGTAGGAGAGTGTGTGTGGAATAATTACTGTACACTTGAGGCATGGGAAACCTCTGTAAGGTGGAAGAGTGTGGCAGCTCTTTGTAGTATTCTTTTCTGTAAAGTGTTAATACAATATAGTGTATTGTCTCTCATATTCTGTGCTATTGGTGAATTCTAGTTACTTGTGTTTCTAGTTATTTCCGCATATTTAATTGCTTATATTTGGTAATCATACTGTGCTCTTTCTGAGGAGCAAGATCCTAACAGGAGGAATCATAATAGGTGTGTGTTTGTTCTTGGATTCCCCACCCCCTACAATTGGTATCAGAGCTTTTGGTTGGGATACTAACAGATTGGTTTAGATCTGGGTAGTGTGTTTTGATTACAGGTTACTCACAGGGTTTCTGTTTGAGTGGGAGTTGAGCAATGGCAGAAGACAGTCAGCGATGAATGGAAAAGTTTAATGGCAAGAACTACCAATTATGGAGGATGCAGATTGAGGACTATCTGTATCAGAAATATTTGTACTTACTGTTGGGTGGGGTTAATAGTAAACCCTCAGATATGAAGGATGAAGAATGGGAGGTTCTTGATCGGAAGGCTCTGGGATCTATTAGATTGAGTCTTGCATCATCTGTGATTTCCAGCTTATCACAGTGTAAGACAACGGTGGAGTTGATGGAATCTTTGGCAAATTTATATGAAAAACCCTCAGCTTCTAATAAGGTATTTCTTATGAAGCATTTATTTAATTTGCAAATGTTGGAAGGTGGATCTATTCATAGCCATCTTAGTGATTTCCATGGTTTGGTAAACTAGTTAAGTTTAGTCAATATTGTATTTGATGATGAAATTAGAGCTCTCTTAATCTTGTGTTCATTACCTGAAAGTTGGGAAGGTTTGGTAATGGCAGTTTTTAATACTGTGTCTCCTTCAAAAGTCTTAAAAGTGGATGATGTTGTGAGTGTGATCCTGAATGAAGAGATGCGTAGGAAAAGCATAGGTGAATCATCAGGAGATGCTTTGAGTGTTGAAGGTAGAGGAAGGCCAAGAGAGAAGATAGAGCGTGGGAGATCAAGGTCGAAGATAGGCAGAAGATCCAAGTCCAGGTATGGTAGAATAACCTACTGGAAATGTGGAAAGCAAGGGCAATTAAAGAGAGATTGCAAATTGGGTGAAGATCAGCATGAAGGACATGGAGAAGAAGCAGATGTTGCAGATTACATTGCACATGATGCTCTGGTATGTTCTTTGGATAAAGTAGAATCTTGGGTTTTAGATTTTGGTGCCTCTTTTCATGCATCCCCACATAGGGAATTTTTTCATGAGTATGTCCAGGGAGACTTTGGAGAAATTTGTGTAGGGGATGGTAAGCCTTGTCAGATTGTTGGCAAAGGAAAAGTGAAGCTGAAATTGCAGACAGGTGACACATGGGTGTTAAAGGAGGTCATGCATGTCCCAGTTCTGGAACGGAATTTGATTTTTGTTAGAAGTTTGGGTGATGAGGGTTGCACAGTAACTCTCACAGTGGACTCTTGGAAGGCTACCAAGGGTACACTTGTTGTAGCTAGAGGTAAGAAAGTAGGTACGCTTTATCTATCTACTTGTATTACTGATTCTCTTTTTGGGTTATCTACTTCAGCTGTAGATTCGGAGATGTGGCTTAATAGGCTTGGTCACATAGATAAGAAGGAGATGCTTGTTCTTGAGTCAAAGAGTATGCTTTCAGATTTGGAAGGCATGGATCATGGTTTCTGTATGCAGAAGAAGAAGGTGACGTTTCTTGAGGAATCTGATGTTAGTGACGAGAACAGGAAAGCCTTGGTTTTCAAGGAGAAGGTGATGGATAGAGTTTAGCACAAGATGCAGAGGAATTCTAAGCAGAGCAAGGGTGTTTTGGACAAGGGTTTGATCCAAAAGGAGCTCACAGGAAAAAGTCAGGTCTCACTAGAAAAACACAGAGACCGATGTCGGCATCCAGACAGGGACCGATGTTGGCTATGTGCAGCCTGACGTCGATGACTCGGGGCAAATAACGACCGGTGTCGGCTAGGGGAAACTGACATCAGCAAGGTGGCAGTCGCAGGGAACCAACATCGGTCGGCTGCAGACTAAGATGTGACCGGCATCAGTCACTGAGATGAATTTTGGGTGGACAGCTAGTTGTCATGGAGTCTCAAGCACCCATATGGAGGACTGAAGGTGTAAGTAAGTTCTTAAATTCGTCATTTCCCTTCTTTACACTACTTGTTGCTCACTTATGGTATAAAACCAGGAAGTTGTTAAAGAAGCAGAACAGGTAGATCCAGGAAACAGTGGGAGCTTGGCATGGATGAGGATGTGATTCCTTGGAGGAGAACCAAACAGGTGTTTTGGGTAGAGTTGCCAGCTGGAAGAAAGCACTGAGAGACGAATGGATGTTCAGGATGAAGAAGAGCGGAAATGGATACGTGAGATGGAAGATCAGGGTATATGGTCTTGTATTAGCTGTAGGGCAATGGAGGTTTGATCATTGTGTTTCTCTTTACCAGGTTGGATAATATTAGCTACATTATCCTATTTCTGTATGATGTGCTTGTTGCAGGGTTACATATACAGGTATTGCTGAACTAAAGGTAAAGCTAGTTCAGGTGTGTGTCATTGAGAATTTGGGAGCAACAAGATTCTTTGGCATGAGTGTGTTCTAGAGACATGGAGGTCTTGTTGACTTTGTTTGAGGATGATTGTGTGAGACCGGTTAGCACGCCAATGGTTGGACAGTTCATAGAACAGGTGTCTTGATTCACATAATGAGGTTGAGTGCATGGTATGTACTAAACTTGAGTTTTCCCAAGCAGTGGGAGTTGTCACAAGTTTGGAGTCAATCCAGGAAAGTAATACTGAAGGGCAGTTCAGTGGGACCAGCAACAGGTGCACATGCTATGCAGGGTCAAGTTCTTTTTCTACATGGTTGTAGATGCGGATGTGGCAGGTAATTTGGATGACAGGTTTTGCACTACAAGATTTGTGGTGGTTGGTCTTCAAGAGTGATCTTGAGAAGGGATACAAAGCCAAGGGAACAAACTAGATAGAGTACAGGTACAGGTACAGGTTGCAGCTGTTTATCTCCAAGTGGGAGATTGTTAGGTTGTGGAGCTAAAAGCTTCAACTCTTTGCAAACTAAAGGAACAGAAGGTTGCTAAGATCTAGGAGCACCGACATCACAGAAGGACCGACGTCGGTTGAGACCAGTGCAGAAGGCCACCGGCGACGACAGGAAGTCAGCCGATGTCGGCAGAACCAGGCAAGCAGGGACCGGCGTCGGTCGCCTGTGTGTTCCAAAACTGCTCGTTTCACGGATAGTTAGTTAAGTGAACGAAGTGTTTGCATGTTAAGACCAGTTAGAGTCTTGAGCTGCGAGGATAATTGTCTAAATTAAGAGTCTAAGTTATTGTTTAAGTTAGGGATCTATTTATAGACCCATTGGCATGTATTGTATAAGTATGAGATAGAAAGGAAGAGTTCCTTCTAGTTGTAAGATCATTGAGTTGCAGGTTGTTGCAAGCTCATAGGGGATCTACATGTAAGTTTGGTCTATTGAATTGCAGGTTGCAAGTTCATGGGAGATCAACTTGAAGTGCTATAGAGTGCTTGGTGTACCGCCAGGGTTATTACTGACTGGTTGGTGAGGTGAACACCAATTCTGTGTGTGAGTTGGTTGTTGGGACCATTTTTTGTGTAGGAGAGTGTGTGTGGAATAATTACTATACACTTGAGGCGTGGGAAACCTCTGTAAGGTGGAAGAGTGTGGTGGCTCTTTGTAGTATTCTTTTCTATAAAGTGTTAATACAATATAGTGTATTGTCTCTCATATTATGTTCTATTGGTGGATTCTAGTTACTTGTGTTTCTGGTTATTTCCGCATATTTAATTGCTTATATTTGGTAATCATACTGTGCTCTTTCTAAGGAGCAAGATCCTAACAGGAGGAATTAGAATAGGTGTGTGTTTGTTCTTGGATTCCCCACCCCCTACACCATACCTAAGCCCATATCTACATATATATGGTTCCTTATCTCTAGTTTGACCAATGTTATCCATATACAATATTGGAACTTAATAACTCCCATATTTTAGTCAGTTTTTTATCCTCTTGAGCTTAGTACCTCTTGAGGCCAAAACCAAGCCAACATAGTATCGGGTGCCAGTTCTAATGATTAACCTTAAACCTATGAAAATAAGGAAGGTTTATGAGGGAGTGATTAAGGACAATGAGGGATAATGAGGGTTGATCGGGGAGAGATTAGGGATGATGAGGTAGTGATTAGTGATGATGAGAGACAAGTAAGAGTGATCAAGGATGATGAGGGATTGACTAAGGATGATGAGGGTTGATGAATGAGTGATTAGGAATTATGAGGGAGTGATTAGGGATGAGGAGGGATGAGGAGGGAGTGATTAGGTAGGATGTGGGATGATGAAGAACAATTAGGGAGTGACTAGGGATGATGGGGGATGATGAGGGAGTCATTAGGAATGATGAGATATGATAAGGGGATGATGAGAGAGTCATTAGGAATGATGAGATATGATAAGGGGATGATGAGAGTGTGAATAGGGATAATGAGGGAGGATGAGAGAGGATGAGGGATGATGAGGGATGATGGTGGCCAATGAGGGATTTATCAGGGAGGATGAGGGATGGTGAGGGATGATGATGGAGTGATTAGGGATGATGAGGGATGATGAGGGTTAATGAGGGAGTGATTGTAGATCTCTAAGGACTATTTTGTATAATAATGAAGTGTCTAGTCGTATAATTACACTTCTAAGGATATACCAAAGTGTTTCTAAATGGAGGAAATTTTGGATTTCATTATCTAAAATTATCTTCTTCACTTGATGCATGGTAATGGAAAGGCCTATGAATGAGTTTGAGATCTTGATGCATAGTAGTGGAAAGGCTTAGGTTTTTAGAAAGTCCTTGTGAGATGATGTTATTTTTACTTCCAATGTATGGTACTAAGCTCAAGAGGTACTAAGCTAGTATTGAGTACCGATAAGAACACCCAATTGATTAATACTAGAGACATTGATTGGTACTAGACCTATTGAGTATCAGCCATAGAGAATATATATATATATATATATAAATATGGTTGAGAACCAACTTTAGGTATTTTTGTGTTTTACCCCCTCTCTCCATATTATTTTGGGAGAGGGAGATAGAGATACTATCAATTCTATATAAGCCTAAGAAAATAGAGTTTGAAAGCATTCCCCTCAACCCAAAATAGTAGTGTTAGTGGTAGTGCTAGTGTCCTATGCAAGTTTAGAATGATACAAGATAAATTTATTATATGTGAGTCTTGAATAAAATGGTTAGTTCATGCATGTGTGAGATTGGATTTGATACATACATGGATTATCCCATCTGTTTGACATTTATTTCAGAGTGAGTGATATCTTTTTTGAAGTGTTTAAATTTCTTCTATTATGAATGAAGTGTACTAGGGTGATTAACCCCATCTATGTCTAGTAGATTAGGTGGGGCCATGATGTATTACTCCAAGGATATTGTCTTATTATTTCCATGGTGATAATAATATAATATTGATTTAATCATTTTGTTTAAGTAATAAACATTGAAGTTATGACTATGAATCAATCAATGATCAAGGGAAAATGTTCAAATGACCAAATTCATGTCCACATAGGATCATGTGGCTATGACATAGGATCCCCTATTAGATAAAACCATTCCATTTCAATATTATGACTAAGTCAAAATGGGGTGAGCAAGTTGATAGTCTTACTACCAAGAGATTGAAGCAAAGTGATTTTGATATATAGACTTAAAATTATATCTCTAAACTGTAAGCACATAAATTCTATCTCTATCTACATAAATGGTTGAGTACTTGACTGAGGATATAAATTTTATCTCTATATCCACCATATAGAGATAGAAAATCAAGTTTTCAAATGTTATCCCCATCTCAATGTATCTATCTATCTATATATGGGAAGTGTGTGGCACATAATTGACCTGACCTAACCTATATTCATCGATTGAGTGCTCAACTCAATCGACCCCTATCATGAACTATGGGAGGTCAAGGCATAAATGATATCTCAAAATACCCTCATTATGCATTTGTTATATACATTTCATGTTATGAAGATTATAGAGATATTGTCCTTATATCCATTATCTTCAGTGAATCAGTGTGACTGGTTCTCATGAGAGATATGAAACCATTATCACATCTTGATTTCACCCTATAATTAATAACTTTTAAATCCATAGATTAATATGGTTATTATATTATTATCATTGCTTTAACTTGAGCTTTATGACATATACTAGTATGGGACAATGATATTGTTAATTATTATACATGATGTAATAGTTGTATTTTAATTATTCTATATATTGAGGATGTATATATGTTAGTTTTACATCATTGGTTGATATATATTATGACTCAAACTAACTACCCACTTGTTGTGAGGTGGATGTAGGACTGATCCTACCCTCAAAGCATGATGAGGGAGATTTTCATCAAAGAAGATGGGCTAAATGGGATGAATGTGCGATGATAGAGAAATTGCCAATGACCCTACATACACATATTGAATTTAAAATATTATATGCATAACATGTTTTAAATGCTAGTGCATAATTAAGGAAATATTTTATGTGATTATATTAGTATGCAAATTTAGTTCTTAATATGCATTAGATTCCTTTAATTTAATTGTTTTAGTTTTCAAGAATAAATCATGAAATAGATATGTAATTACTACATGTAAATATTAATTAATTATATAGTTATCTTATTATTGGAAACAATTAGATAAATAAATAATTACCATTATTTTAAAGAGATTAATCTATCTTAATTTATTAACTTTGAGTGAAGTCCAACTAAGCATAATCTTGGTAAGACATGCATGAAATTAGGTTGAGAACTAGAATTGAGATATTATTATCATATTAGTCAACTTAGCCTTAATTTAAGATAATTTTAGAATAAGTCATAATTATATTTATTTTTAAACAAAAATATATTTTTAAGAAAGATAAAGATGAAGATTTGACTATGATTTTAGGAGTAGATAATTGATGTATAGTAAATTTAAATGGAGAGTAAAATATTTTGCATGGATAACAAACTAAGAGAAATAGATAGTAGAAATCATTATAAATGAAGGGAAAAGAGGTAGTAAAGAGAGGAAGAATGGTATGAATGGGACACAAGGTGAATTAGAGAGCAAAAGAAAGAGGAAGAAAGTCTTATCTTCTCAACATAGGCAATTATTTTTAAGAGATAGGTTTTATAAATTGAATACATGTATATAATATTTTTACATTGGCTGAGTGTTAATCTACACGTTTGTGTATCAATCATAGTTATTATTTTTTCCTATACAATAAAGAGAAAACATAAAAATTGAACAGGAAACATATACATTAAATTAACTACATCTTAAATTAAATGCTAAAGTCATTTATAAGAAGGCTAAGGCTAAATATATAGCTGAGTATAAATTGAAAATACTAAGTCATTGATTTAAACATTGAATGAGTCACTAAGTCTATTTATGAAATGTAACACCAAGTATATCATTTCAACATTGTAGTAATAATTAAAATAATGAACTTAATTTCAAACATTGTGCATATGGGCTACATATTACCCAAGAGAATAAGCTTACATTTTACTTTAGACTGTGTCCTACCTAATAGGAATGTGTCTCTTGTATTTTCGAATACATTATTTTATACAGGTATGTAGTATAGGTATAAACAAGGAACATATAATTTGAGACATGTGTCTTATTTTAAATGGAAATTCTACCCTTTTAGAAAAAATAATCCACATAAAGTGCGGTGCTTTGTATATCAGTTGTGTTGTAAATGATTATATATTTGGTTAAGCATCATATTTTACATTGTTTGAGTGTCTAAGTAAAACGTTGATTCAACATAGTGAAGCATTGATTCTTAAGAAATGTTGAAGTTACTTTATAAAAATGCCCAACCTAAATTGAAATGATGGAGTTTTAATTTGAAGCATTGAGAATTTAATTGAAGCACATGCACCTTTAGTGGAAA
The DNA here is from genome assembly GCA_037957365.1 of Torreya grandis. Lineage (NCBI taxonomy): Eukaryota > Viridiplantae > Streptophyta > Pinopsida > Cupressales > Taxaceae > Torreya > Torreya grandis. Next base: position 4,319,199 of record JARHVA010000040.1, read on the forward strand.
TCACTGAGTATAGTGGCCACATTGTATATTGAACTTAAACATTGAGTATTTTATTAAAACTTTGAGTATTTAATTGAATCACCCAATTCATAATTAGAATGGCCCAATTTTTAAATTGAAATGCTTAGAGTTTAAATTAAATTGTTGAGTCATACCTTTGAATCAAGTACAAATTTAAAATGCCACTATTTAACTAGAAATACTAAATGTTAAATCTAATAGATAGATGTGTCTTAATGTTGATTTATGATCGGCTAAGTCTTGTATGGTGAAATTTTGAATCTTTTATATTAAAGGCTGAGTTTATAAAAACATCAAGCTAGGATAAATATCTTAGAAAACTGAGTTCTAAAGAGGAATGCCAATGTCACTAACTAAAACATTGAGTATCTCATATTGAAACATTAAGTTTCATTATAACCGATGGAAAATAACAAAGGAAGCTATATTTATTCTATAATGCAAGATCGAATGTTTGGTGGAACTTTAATTTTACCTTGGATTTTTGAGTTGTGTTGCCATCTCAGGTTGTATTTTAAATTATAAGCATGATTATCATAGGATCCTTATGAGGATAGAAAAATTAGAAAATATTAATGGTTTATTATTAACCCATACCTGATTAGAAATCAATCTTGGAATGCTTGTGTACTCGATTAGGTAAGAAATAGTATTTGTACAAAGGAAACTATGTTTCTTCTTTATCACAAGAAAAAAATTATAGAGATGGGTATTAGTTATAATTCAATAAATATTCAAATGAACTGGATTATTTGAAACATAACTTTTAGCTTACTAGTTTAGTCTGGCCACGAGGGAGATACCTTGTAAATTAGGATAATTGCATCCTTATGATAAATTATGAATGAGACTTATTGATAAGCCTTAGTCAATCAATGAATATAAATGTGACTACTTATCTTTATAAGTCATTATTATACAATGACCATACTTGAAACATATATACATGATTTGTAGAAAGATGATTGGAGTTTTATATAGTTTTTTTATAATATCACTTTACATTGAGTAAATAATAACAAAGATAGATATTTTTAGGAAATGTTGATATACTCCTATTTGATTGATATAGTTATAAGATCTAAATCTATACTATGGCTTTGCTTAGAATGCTCATAGAATCCAAATAGTATTTTTGTAAGCACAGTAGTGTTATGCAGCATGTCGACAAGGTTAAATTATGTAGCATCATGATAGGATGAAAACTTGTATGCAGTATATTTGTTAGAATATTTCATGTGTAAGTGATAAAACATTTTTAAAACAAAATAGTGCATTGTAATGTGTGCCTAGAGATTATATTTTCATCTTATTATTATTGAGGGTATACCTAGATGGTATAATCATGTACTTGCTTATTTAATAATTATAGTGTAAGATTGATTGATCATGTTTGAGTAGGGTGCTCATGCACAATGAGCTATGATAGTATGGAATATCATAGAATAATTTATCTTAAATATATATTCCCAGATGGTACATACTATAGTTGAATGTTTATACTCTCACCCACATTGACGGGTTAAATATATGGGTTACTTATTACTTGATTTATATGTGTTGTAACATTTAGTAGGCTATCATTTATGCGTACATACAACCTTGAGAATATAAATGAATGTTAAGTTAGACTTTTATGTGTTTGTATGACTTCATTTTTTATATGTACTTGCTTAAATAAAATATTATGATTCTATGTATTTATGACTAATTAGTATGACTAATTATGAGAAAATGAGTAGTTGTGCCTTATAAAACTAGACTATGATAATATGGGATATCATGGGGTTTAGTTGTTTGAATCTTATTGTAGTAGTTTGGAAACTATAGTTTAATGTGAATTTTACCTAGATGGTATGAACTATAGGCATTATTTATAAGTTGGAATAGATAATAATGTAAGATTCATTCATGCATTGATGGAATAAAATTACACTTTGTTACTCCTATATTTAACATGTGAAGTGATATGATTTCTAGGAGGATGTACTTAGTATGAATCTTATGATTAAATAATGTATAGTGAGACATTAACTTTGGTATATATGATTAGCATTTCAGTACGATATATTGTAATAGAAAGGGTTTTTTATGATATACTGCATGTTTAATTTTATCATACACACATGGGTATTAACTTGTTCTCTATACTCCCGCACTATTCTATCTACATATCCATGAAGGGAATGACATTCCTTAACAAGGGATTATGTGGGGAATCATTGATCTATGGTTGGTGTGGAAAAACACTCGGATGATGCTCTCCCTCCCCATTGCAGTGCTACTTACTTGGAGACTACATTTGAGATTTTGAGATACACGAGTTGATTTGACTCAATCTCTAGAGGTCTTGGTATCTATTTATTATATTAAGGTTGAATTCCTAATGGAAATGTAATTATATTTTATTTGTATATAATTGAGCAATAGTTGTATTATGGGACTAGATGTAGCTATGTCATAATGTATTTACCTTCCTTGGAGTTGTAATAAGATATATATTGTTTTCAATATTTGAATTTATAAGTACTATTATTATGAGTTGTTGGGTTAAGTATGTTTAAGTGAAATGCATGTTAAGTAATAGTTTTTTTATAAAAATTACTGCATTATTTTAAGTACAACTTGAGGGGCTGTAATAACCACATCATGACTAAGGTATGATACATGCCACATACTATAGGACACTAATTTATTTTTATTGATCAACCCATTGATCAAAAAACCCAAAAATTATTTATTAATTTGGCCTAAATTCATCTTCAAGCCTTTTGCTAACCTGCCATGTATGAGATGGGAATGGCATCACCTAGCATATCATGGTTATTATATGAGAATGGAACCACATATAATGGCATTAACATTACAAACCATGAATATAATATGAGATTAAGGATTTAGGTAGGGAAGCCCTTATTTATATATTTGGTAAGGGGAGGTTGATTTCAAATGGTCAAATCGTTAGTTTATTGATGATGTCATTTCCCAATCAACTTGAGAGATCCATATCCAAATCAATAGTTCATTGAGTAGATATAAATAGGTGGGTGAGGTCATTTATGGAATAAATGTCATGCACTTTATTAGATGGGCATTTCTCAAACTATCTACAAATAGAGAGAGAAAGAGTATCTAGGAAACAAGGGTCGCAAAAGTGCATGAACATAATAGGTTAGTAAGTGAGTGGTCAATGAGTGAATGAGAACATCAGTATAATGGGAGCAATAACATATTATGTACCGTTGAATGAGACATCTATGAAATAACATCAATATTACATGGGGACCATCAAGTGTGCGATCATAGGTAGTAACATGTATGCCAGACCTTGCCCATCTAGATTAGCACCTATACATGTTGAGGTTCACTAATGATGGAATAAAAATTGGGTCTACATGATCTCATGATATAGGTTGTTTCTATTATTTAGAGAAAGGAATAGTCATGGCATGGGAACTAAGGCAATGTAGTGTCGAGTGTCAACCCTAATAACTAGCCTTGAAACTATATAACTAAGGAAAGTACTGCATATTCTAGTTGGTGATTCCTACAAGACCTTATATTGTAATCTTAAACCCTATTGAAACTAGGTCCATTCCAAATATATAGATATGGCTTAAATCCCTTAGTTACAGTAAAGCATATTCGACACTAGGGGAAACTCTTATTCTATTTCCTTACAAGTGGGGAGATTAGAGAGATTTTCTTAAATCATATCCCAGTCAATGATTCACCATTATAGTAAAGAGTAAATAATAAAGAGTAAGGAATGAAATAAAGTGGTATATTTGGTCATATATATATATATATATATATATATATATATATATATATATATATATATATATATATATATATATATATAGCACTAGTGATATACATATACATATATATGTACACAATATAAATATGTATGTATATGTGTGTGTATGTGTCACTAGTGCCTATATCTCTATTTAGCCCTATATATTTATATGGCACCCTAACCACAGATAGGTGTCATCTCCTAAATAGATATATAGATAAGTTGTATCACATATATTATAGACCTATATACCTACTACAAATTTTGCACCTTTTGTTCAATACTGAAATTATGAAAGCTAGGTATCGATCAGAATGGATTTTGAAAAACCATCTTCTAAATGGTAACTCCTATAGTTCTATAATCGATTTTAGAAGACATAGAGTGGCCCTAATAAGTAAAATAAATTTAAAGTGTAATAATGTAAAATATAATATTATACTTAAATGTTTATTTTACTACATATAGATTCCATATCATGAATAATACAAACACAACCAAAATTATAGGGCATTTCCCTCCAAAAGAGCCATGATTTTAAGCTTGGAGTATTCAAAACGAACACTCAAGTTTACACTAGACTAGCACACATGACTTGTTATACATTTATAAAAAAAAATTGTGCCTTCGTGAACATGTTTAAGTAAGCAAATTTATTTATTTTTAAAAATAAATTATGAGTTTGTAAAAGGGAGAATGTAGTGTTTGAATATATAATTTTTTTAATGTTAAAATATTATTTTTAATAATTACTTAATTTATAAACAAGATACCTCATTATGGTTTATACATATATCATTACAAATAGCTTTATAATTTTTTGACCATCAAATCTAAACAGTATAAAAATTGTTGGATATGCTTTGAAAAAAAAAAAATGAATTTCATAAAGCTAAAGTTAAAAAGTTATGTTCATATACTTACAATTTCAATTTTATAGCTTTCTTGAGTTGTAAAATTATTTTAAAAAATGCAAACACAGAGATATGTATGTATGTAAGTATGTATGTATTTATATTAAAAATTAATGAAAAATATTCATAACAATTTTCAACATTTCCTCTATCCATATATGAAATTTCATATAAAATTCATTTGTTTATTCAAAAAAGTGTGTTCATACACATGTAGTATACTTATGTTTTCACAAAAAAATACCAAGCCATTGTAATAAATGCATCAATTTATAAAATGCTAAAAAAAGGGTAGAATTAAAAATTTGTATATTTATAAACTACATTTAAAATGCCACAATTCATATTCTTACATTACTATCAAATTCTTTGTTCAAGTATTCTAAAATTCTTTCCAAATTAAACTATTCTTATTTGTCAGAAGAATAAAAAAACATCACTTTAAGCCTCCTTTTTTGTCCCTCATTACCCTATATCTACCCTAATATAATTATTAGTCATAAAAAAAAAATATTACATAGATGGTTACCAAAAAATGCCTCATTGGTATTAACCCCTAATCTCCAAGCTAGTAAAAAACAAAAAATTCCTTTGAGTGAAGATATTTTAGATGTTATACAAGAAAGGTTTTTGGTGTCCACGTTACAATTTTTCATCAAAAGTTACTTATTAGACATTTTTCAATAATGAAGTTTTACAATTTAATTAGATTACTGATTTTTGGTATTTAACTCATTTCAAAATCATTTTTATTTAGTTATTATTTTAGTGATAAACTTTTCATTTATTATCATATATTAATGATATTATTTTCATATATTTTTTATAAATATCATAATATATGAATTATATAATAAGCATCCACATTACATATGTAAAATACAATAACTCCTAATTAGTAAATATAGGAAATACAAAGGGTGAAAATTTGAACTTAAAAATATTAAGAAATACAAAGGGATAGAAATAGGATATCATGTATAGAATGTTGAAGATATGGAAATTTTAACTTGGGATTGGGAAGACCCCAATGTCTATAATAGTCTGCAAAATTTATAATAGTCATACCATGTATAGTAGAATAATGAAATCATTTGAAATTGAAATTTTTGGTGCACATATTAACTTTTAATTATTAGAAATGAGAAAGTATGTAAGTAACAGATGGGACCATCCAATAAAAGGTGATAAAAAGAGATTTGATAGATTATTTGAGGACACTAAGAAGGGAGTTTCATGTATCAATATTGTACAATTTAAACCAACTATGATACATATAAACAAATATATAAAACAAACATAAATCAATAAGAAATAAAATCCATATGATCATATTAAAATATTATATTTTTCTTCACTTTTAAATGTGTACTAAGTATGAAACTCGTAGAATATATAAATGATATAAAAATTAATAGGTATTAGCACTTTAAAAACCTAATTTATTGAAAAAACATAAATGAGTGAAAAACAATATAAATAAATATAAAAATAATTGAATGAGATACCTCCATTGTCCTTGATATACAATGGAAGTTCTATGTTTATCATTTAAAATTGAAGTTTTAACTTAGATTCATCTCGTAATGGGCCTTAAATCCCATAAATCTTTTAAAATATAAGTGGAGATATTGAAAACATATGATATTGGTATCCCTAGAAATATTAAAATTGTCCCAAGGGGAATACGGTAAATAAAACATATATGGATTGATCATGTAAATTAACATGTCAAAATTTATAGTTATGACAACATAAATAAACTTGTAGGGCTTTTCCCCATATATAAAATGAAATTGAGATAAGACATACACCTCATTTTTAAATTTTACCCTTTATGAATAAAGCTTACGAGAGAAGATACCATAGTGGATCATAGATGACATCTGACACATGGACTTGATCACATGATATTTTTTTGTTTATCATGATATGAAATGTTTTTATTATCATGATATGAGATGAGGGTGGTGAGTAACTCTGGATGATTTTCTTTTTGTATTTTTTTTCATATAGATCTGGCACATGGGAAATTTTGCACCAAATTTCAATCTATATAGTTTTGGTTGAGTTTAAATGATCAAGATAAAATCTATATAATCTTGGTCAGTATGGTTTTGGTTTTTTTTTTAAAATACTTGTAATTTCATGATTTGATTTTTAAATCATACACCATTAGTAAAAACATTGATTTTTATTTTGTTTTAATGTAATGTAGGGTATCAAATATGTGCAAGAGATCCATTAGGGAAAAGTGATAAAGATATGTAGGCACTTAGATTGATAAATGTATATTGGGTACACTTTTATGTGATTATCATTATTCATGTAACGCACATTCTTATGCTTTCTCATTTCTTTGACTGAGCATTATAATAACAACACTTTTACCTTTGAATTTTGATTGGAGAGATGATCATTAATCTATAAGATTTATGGCACATTCTCATAATTATTATATTGTAGAGAAGTCTCCTTGTTTAGTTCATGTGCTTAGTCATGCACTTATCAATCAATCAATCTAAGACAATTCTATACTTGATATATCTAGGCACAAGCATAGTAAAAGTTTGTGGCACATAACATTTAAATGCACTACTATAATGGCATAAATTTCACATAAGGTGTAATCCTTGTGTGCTCACTCAAAGCACAGTAGTGAAGGGATCAGGGCCTATGTTGGGCTAGTTAAAACATGGTGCAACCTTAGTCTCAATAGGACTTAGTCATTTGTGAAATGGGTTTAGGCAGTATATCAACATGTGTCATCTTGGATAAGATCAGGAGGCACAAGCCTATTCAAGGGCACAAGTCTTTTGGCTCAAGTTCATGTCTGGCTGGGTATACCTTTAATGGCACAACCATAGGGATAACAAGTGTCATTTAGGCACTTGGCCAAGTCAATGGGATGGATTATGATCAAGTGCTCATTCTTCAAGTTAGCACTCTAGGTACAGGTTTTAGGGCCTTGATGCATGCTAGTTTCAACACTTAGTGGGTTTTAAAACTATACCAAAGTCGTTATATGGCACATCAATGCCATTAGCGACTTGGAATATACCTTTCATCACAATACACTCAATAATGAAGATTATATCATTACTCATACAAAAATCAAGTCACAACCATACATTAAAGCTACACTACATGAAATGGACCAACACCCAAGTAAATATGCAACACCATTTATATTAATTCATAATTCATCAATAAAGTATAGCTTATAGAAATAAACAGGGCATGGTATCATTTCTACACTACTACCTACCCAGCGGCTTGCAGGAAAGATTGGGTGATACATGGTGATTCTCCAAATTATTCATGTTGGTTTTAAACCAAAATGCATGTATGATCCTAGAACTAATTCTCCAGAGCTTCATATCATTAATGTCACTTCCCTTTCTTTAGGTTCAAACTCATTTTTATAGGTAGAGGGGCATCTTCTTGTCAGGTTGGATGGGCATATGTTGGGTGGTGAGCTATCACTGGGGGCCTTTATGCCATTAGCTCCACTACTCTAACACATGTGCTCTCCAACCACCATGTGCAAGCACTCAAAGGGATCCCTAAAAACTTAGGCACTAAGAAACTACTTGCCAACTGGCACAAGATATTCAAAGATTCTTCCAGCTGGTGCTAATAGTTTCAAAAGAGCAATCATTTGCAATGACTATCACATGCCAAGATGTGTTGAGTTGGCATGGTCAACTAGGTATCACAAAAAGGGGCCCAACATCATGTCAAGGGATAAACGGTGACTATATGGGTTATGATTTTATTGATTTTTTCCTTGGTCCTGTGTAGACCATATCATACATAGAAAATACAAAGTAGTTATAACACTAACCTATAACCTAAGCCAAGAGATTTAGGTGGTCACCTAAGGTGTAACAATAGAATTACAAGAACACCATTAATATAATAATATATGAAATTTAATATACACAACAACTCCTCATATAAACCCTAGAATTATCACAAAGAAATTATACTACAACACATCAACACAAAAATGAAAAAATGTTTACATTCTCATCTATCATCAACATACAATATATCAACATGTACATAAAATCCATTAATGTACAAATCCTAATAAATCATGTTAAAAAATATGTATAACACGTACAATTACAATTCAAGGCTCAATAAATTTCCTAAACCCTAAGCTTGATCTCCAATTTATCTTCTTACAAAATGCCCAACAAGTTCAAAGTCCAAGTGTATCAAATGAGAGGACAAGGGGTCTATTTATAAGTTTCCAAAACCCCCTTAATCTCTACTAGTTGTAGCTAAATAAGTTCCACATGTCCATTTAGGCTAACTATAATTTCACTTAGCCTCCACTTAGGCATATTACTCAACATATATTTTATCCATTATGATTAATTCATTATCATTGACATTTTCATTACCTTAATTCTCACCATCTATCAAATATGTCATTCTGTAGACACCTAATTTTGGTACAAGCCAAGTTTTCATTGTCATTTTTTATGTTTTCATGTACTTGACTCATTTTCATACATTTTGATCTTTTGAGTATGATTTCCCTCATATTATACCCTTGATAGCCTTGTGTCTTCTACATTTCCTCATAAAAACCTTATATATAATATTTTTAAGCATTATGACCCATTTAATCATCCTTAATTCATCTTGATCTCTATTTTAAGACTTTTTCCCATCATTATCATAATAGATGGACGTTGATTCTAGTTTGCCCATAATTGGTCATGGTATACTTTGGTCACCTAAATTTTGTGGGTCTTTTTCTCCATGTGTTTATTCTCTATTCATTGATTGTTGGTTATTACTATTTTATATGGTCAACCTATGCAAAAAAAAATTAATTTGGCATATATATACAAACTTACCCTCCTAAGCCATTTAACATCTCTAATCAATCACTAAAATGTAATACCTCCTTCATTACAAAATCATTTGCACATTAAGTATATCCATTACATAATTGTTAAGGAGCTTACACATTTACCTATGTCTACCATTATCATATATTAGAGTTTTACACCTACACAATTTTCCAAAAACAAGGTTGAATTGTAGAGCATATAATTAAATTTGATTATCTAAGGAGAGGATTTGAATTCATTTCTCTCATTTGGGTTTCGAACACTCATAGGTATTATAAGTACACTAAACCCTAATTTTGAAGTTGCAAGATATGTAGCTACAACCCTCAAGGGAACCCAGTCCATTAACCTCACACATATTTCTATATTATTATGACATAATATTAAGTTAGGGTTACATCAAAGGATAAGTAATTCAGAAGACTACGCACAATAATTTTTCCAATAAAATATGGATTCCTAAACTACTACTACCAAAACATCCTTACAAGTTTCAAATGCCATGGAATAATAATGCCATAATTATAACTAATATATAGAATTACAATAAAACTACCATTATCATCCATATGATTTTGGTTGGTCATAATTTGTTGTGACTAATTTGTGTTATCATTAGAAACACAATAAACTTTGAAGGTTTAATTGAACCGTTTTATAACCTATTTTCCTATGGGAGACATCATACCTAAACATGATCTCTATCAATCACATCTATGCTTATTAGGTATCATACCCCAACATTTTTCCCATTGATATAATATTATATTTCATTTTGAGCATTACTATAGCATAATTATCCCTTAGGGTCATGACATATGTAGCTTAATCCTACACATTGTATTAAATTTACATACATCATGTTATTAGGCCATCATAATTTCATGCCTTTCCTTAATACGAGTTAGGATTTAAAGTCCTTATCATCATTTACATCTTGGCATTTATTGATTGTTATACATAATATATGTGTCAATAAATAGTTCCTTGATATTAATTAGGGTTTTTTATTATCTTAATTTTAATTTAAGGATTATTAGTAGTGCATATCCTTAGAATGTTGGATGATATTTTTTCCAAGTTTTTAATAAATTCTACTTGGAATAATAAATGCTTTTGAAATTATAACACATGTTAATAAATTAGTGAAAGTAATTATAGTAATCCTGAAATGTCTTTGATTAGTCATCTAAGGTTTTTTCCATAATTTTTGTCTAGTTAGCTTGTGAACAGTGTCATTTTTTTAAAGTTATGTGTAAAACATAGCCAAGTGCATTTTTTATGTTAGAGATTAATATTTATTTAGTTTAATTTAGGTTGATCTTAAGTATATTTAGTTGTGAATTTCTTATTATGATAAATTCACATATTCTAGTTTTATGAGGTGTTACACATATTTTATTCCTTTTGAAGGGAATCTTAGAGTTTCATGTCACTTTTAACTCCTCCCACACTTCTCACACACTTCCCCCTCACCTTATGGGGATTAGTGACACTAGGCACACACTAAGAAGGTTGTACAAGTTCATGATGGATTTTTATTAGCAACTCCTCTTTCCTTATAGCTCTATTTAATGAACTTCCTCCTCTCTCATTCAACACATGTCATATTTAGACACTTGTTTATGGCTTGAGGTCCGTCTCTCTTTCTCATTATCTTTTCTTATACTAAGATTTTTATTGGAGAATATTGTTATTGCAAACCTTATTAATACACGAGATTTTCTTCTTTGATTCAGTTTCCCCACTTAACAACTTATGTCTTTCATTCTCATGATGGCTTACTCTTGAGGTGATCTCCTTCACTTCTACATTCATTTTCTTTCATTTTACATGTTTTTTAAGATCCTACTATTTATTTATTACATTTAATAAAATTATTTTTTATGTTATTGTTTTAAAATCATTTTTAATTTTCTATTTTTTTTATTAAGTGCAATTTGATCTTTGATTATAATATGATGGTGCTTAAGTGAGACATTATTCCAAGATAGTTGGATCATATTCATTCTCATATTACATCTAGTCAATTCATGATAGATCTATTCTTTAATTTTTTTTCCAATTTTTTATTTTCATAAAAAAAGATTATTTTTTATTTTTAGGTCAAATTCAAGCATCATCAATCATGCCATACAATCAGTGAGTCCATCTATAATATACTAAGCTTGACCATATTATCTAACAAGTTGTCTCTTGAGTGATAAAATTATCCATTAGTTATAATAAGTCCATCTTATGTATGACAAGTATGATTTTAATTATATCAGATGTGACCATGATTGTGCTTATTTTGACCGCTAAGTTGCATTGCTTAAATTATATTTTTTATATTTGATTTTTTCTCCTCAAATAAACTTAACTAATGTTCATATTCTATTATTTATGGTTGTATCACTTTATCCATATGAGAGAGTTTAGTAAAATTAAATCCTAGTGTCCTATATATGATCTTGGTCTTGATCCTTAGAACTAAGCTATTGTAAAGGCCACCAACCTCCATCCCATTGGCTAATTGGGAATCATTACCATATATTTACATCTACTGACTAGGGATATCCAAGCACTGGGATTATGATACTATCACTTTTTATCTCCCTACTAGGAAGATGAATGTCACCCTCTAGGATGCTTTGAGGATCATATGACTACTCATTCTAGGCATAGATGTTTGTGTTGCTCTGTTGAGTTATGTTGAGAGATGATCCAATAGACTTTGTTATAGAGGTAACCCTTGGAACTAAGAGAGATATGGTGGTTCTAACTTATTGATTGAGCATATTATGACTAATACAACTCTACATCTACCTAAAAAATTGTATCTTGATTGGTATTTTTGTTATACTAGATATGAGTGGTTGTGCCTTAGTATATGGTCTTAGACTTGTTATTTAAGATATTGAGGAATGTGATATGATTTTTAGTTAGGGTAGGTATATGTTAGCAATTTGTATAGATTCACTACAGAGTGTGGTGCCATGGGTTTAGTATTTGTGACCTTATTTCAGATATGGGCATATATGCACATTTTTTTACCCTTCCACTTGGTATGCCTCTTTAGACTTGGACTATAGTCGAGACATGTGTAGCTAGATGGTTTCATGGCCATGGTCATAGAGCTAGTCCACATTACCTTACCACTTTTCATATGGTCCTTGATGTGTTATATACAAATATTATTATTTTGATACCATATCATCTTCACCTAATATGGCCTAAGGATGGTGTGTTACTTTTTTGGGTGAGAGTTACCCAATGGTTGATAGATCACCATGGTGTACCAAATTAAATTTATTATGAACGTGTTATATGATAATTTGGGATTCCTTAGGATTATCCACCTACACCTAATGTGTGGAGGAATTAGCATAGATACCCACCTATAGATGGGGATATATCTGCCTCCAAAAATGTTTATATATGTAAACACCTAAATTTGACACAAGCTATTTCAAAAACATACATTTTGCATAATATTCTTATTAGATTATTGATCTCAAATGATTGGCATATTTTGTTTTAAGTATTTGAATCGTGTCTCATGTTTACTTATTTTAATAAATTTTATATTTTTATTTCATTTGCTCAAATCTAACTTAAGGACCCCCAGTCACATTCTATGTATTTACCTTTTTGTCTTATGGATTTTAGACAAGGCCACACTATGGCCCTATCTGAGGAATGCGGAGTTATCACAACATATCTTTCAAAAGATTTTTCAAATTTATATCCATAACAGTCTCTTTTATTACTATTGGTATTTTTAAGTTGGCCTCCTTTTACACCAATAAAACCCCAAATTCCAATTCAAGAGTTATATAAAAGAAAGAATCTTATTAAAGGTTATGGATCAATCCCATTCTATCAAAAAAGCTATAGAAAATTTATATCTACCCATATCTATTGAATTACTAATTTATTTATAGGTTATAATTTTGAATATATAATTTTCATGTTTGTGTCAAGGGTAATCATAGGCAAAATAACATCTAGTCCTACATCCACTATTGCACACATACAACTAGGTAAGAGAACTACATTGGCCTGAGGCCCTTTTGGGATATGTATGCAACTTTTAGATTATGTGGATTTTTTTTAAAGAAAACTTAGCTATTCCCCTTACCTAATTCCCCCGCTTTTTATATGATCTCTATTTTGCTTATTGTGTAGGAGATAGGTTTTTGATTTTTTAGGTCTTCCACGTGGAAACTTAGGATAGACAATCAATCAACAAGTCATCATAGATAGACACAAGTACTTAGGCACAAAAATAAATTTCATACTCAACCAATATGTGATTTTAGTTAATAAACAAGGCCACATTTTAGTCTTGTCCTCATAGTGTGGCCTTATCCTAGCATAATTTGAATTTTTTCTTTTGATTGCAACACAATTCAGGGATCCTTATAGCTAGTTTTCAACAACGGTCAACCTACACAGTTAGCACAAGGATAATTGAGTTAGGTTTTCACATTTTTTTGTAAATTTAATATTTATTAATCATTTCAAATTTTATAAATTAATGTATTATGCATTTAGGCTCATTTTATTCTATAGACCTAAATTAGTCTCAATAGTTTATTATTTATAGCATTTAATTAATATATCAAAATAAACACTTAAACATTCTAGTGAACCCATATTTTATTTATAACACTAATTATTATTTACTTGATTTTTGTCTTAATATTTCGTACAAATTAATGTAAATTCTTGACACTGAAACAAAATTGCCTTCAACCTTAGATATAAATATGATACCACAAGTCAATCTTCTTTGACTTTGGATCTTAATCTAGAATTGAAGAATTTTTCTTGTCACCTCAAATAATATCTAACACTAAAGCTATTTATTTAAACCTTAAGTTTAAATTTTTTGATTTATAACACCAAAATATTTTGATTTTATTTTTTCTTTATTTTCTATTTGCTTGTTGCTTGTTTTTAAAAATTGTGTTCTAGTAGTTTTAAGACTCCTTAGTGAATATCATTATGACTAAGTGGTTATATTTTTTAAAGACACCATGGTGTGATAGGTATTAACCCAATACTTAATTCATTATACATCTCTAAACATGGAGTTTAATTTCCTCTTACCTCATGACACATTGAAAATTTGTAGGGTCCCGTGTTATACCATAGGAAACATATTTTAGTTTTTTAATATGTGGTTCACCTAAGAGGAGAATATCACTCATGGAAGTTGCTTTCACCATACCACCAAAGATGGGATAGCGGGATGCTATCATGGTTTAGCCTATGTAATTAGTGCTCTAAAATATTAGGTCGATACTAGTATATGAATGAGTAGGTATATTTTATATCCCACACAATCATTCTAACCCTTGCCTAGATCACCCATTATACCTTTATTCTTTATTTTATTGTATTCATAGTCATTATCTATTTTATATATTCACAAGTACTTGATAGCATTGTGTTTTATTTTTTGTATTTACTATATTCAAATTCATTATATATATCATGGATAGTGGAAGTAAATATGATAACTATGTTAATCCTCTAGATAAGTTATTCTCTACTCATGATATGCCTTTTAGTTATGATGATTAATAGATAATTCAAAATAAGTAAATACTTATGAAAGAAGCATATATGGATGATTATGACTTTGATGATGTAGCAATAAATAGACAATATTATTTTGATGCATATTAGGAATGTGAATACATATAACCAACTAGCTAATTTAACATTGAGGAGATAAATACACCTCTTCATTCATATTTAGATCCTTGTTTGGATATCCCTCTTGATTCATCCATGAATCGCTCTTTAGATTCATCTTTAGATACTTTTTTGGATCTCTCTTTTGATTCATCTCTAGATACTTATTTTGATCTCCCTCTTGATTCATCCTTAAATCTCTCTTTGGATTCATCTATATATCCTTATTTGGATCTCCCTCTTGATTCATCTCTAAATCCTTATTTATATTTCCCTCATGATTCATCATTGAATCATTCTTTGAGTTCATCTCTAGATCCTTATTTGAATTTTCCTCTTGATTCATTATTGAATCCATCTTTGGTTACACCTCTATACTCCTCTTTGGATTTACCTTTGAATCATCATCAAACCTCTTATCAGACTTACCCATAAATCCATCTTTAGATTCCCCTTTAGATTATCCTTCACATTCTTCCTTTAATACTAATTTAGAGAGAAAATACCATATTAAAAATTAATATCTACTCTCTCTTAAATGTTTACCTACTACCAAAATGGAGTAAATTTATCCTTTCACGCCTAACTTCTCTTTCCACATTGATAATTCACTTTATTGCATCCACATTTATAAAAAAAACTCAAAAAAAAATTGCATAAATAAGGATAGTATTTCTCATGATTAAATTCCTAAGCAATAAATGGTGGATATTTAACCTAAATGTCATAACTCTTCCCCTTTGACAACCAATGAGGATCAACCTCCTTTATCTAAGTTACAATTCAAACCTATGACATTATTTTTAAAAAAATATTGTGATGTTGCCTCTACTTCCATCACATGATTTTATTCCCATGACGTTAATTTTATGACACAATGTCATTACCCTAGCATAGAGTTATCACATCAGGACAATGCATCCTTACTAGTAATTTATTTCCAATTATTAAACAAGAAGAAAGTGATTCATATATATCCAATTAATCTCCTAAAAGAATGAAAATACTATCTTTTCACCTTCTTATCCTATTATAAATAATGTTCCAATGGCTAAAATTAAAAATATAATTCAACCCTTAAATAAACATGTTAATAACCTCAACATTCCTTCCTTAGAATTCATATCCTTAATTCATGTTGTACGTTTGTGTCAAGATAAAGCATATCACTTATCCTTAGAAACTAAAGTGTTTCATGCTTGGATTGACTCTAATGTATTCCATGGTAATTTTATTGTGTACAACATTTTGTATGCACCTTTACCTCCTTGTTTCTAAATGCCTAAATTTTATACATTTGATGGAAGTGGGGATCCTTACCTCCATCTTAAATATTTTAGAGAAACCATGAATGGTTACAATGGTTTTTGAATGTTATTACAATTTTTTACTAAAATTTTACAAGGATTGGTTTCATTCTCCCCTATCGGATCCTTAAATAAATATCTATACTTAGAAGAATATTTATTAATATAATATATTCAACTTAAAGGACCTATGGTCACTTATGATAATTACCTTCTTTGCCTCAAGTCATATTCAAGAAAATTTAAGATGACTATGTGGCAATTAATTTACCAACTAACCAATTTGTAAGTAAAATATATTTTTCTAAAAGTCTAATTTATTAATTAAAAGAGAAGTTATTCTATAAAACTTGTGAGTCATCTCTAACTCTTTGTTTTGAAGCCTTAGCACTAGAAAAAGAACTAAGTTTTGTTCTTGTATCAAGCAATATGGATGGGAAGATTGAGTTACATAACAAATATCCACATCACAAATTCAAATCAACTAATATCTACACACATATAACCAATACAGGGAAAGAGTTAAATCACAAATCATCTTCTAAAAATGAACACATTAAGGAACTACATACTAAACAAACACAACTTGATGTCCATATTCTAGTGAATAAGGTTGAATCTGCCATCTAACATGTCAAATTATTAGATAACTAAAAATAATTTACTCCTAAATAGACTAATAATAATAATTCATTTACATCAATGAAGGTGTAAACTCTATACTTTGTTTTCAATTATAGCCCACATGATTTTCTAAAAAAATTATTGACCAAAAAATTAATCAAATTACTCCCTAATTATTATCATGCTCCTCATAACTTGGAAAAAATTAGGAGCTAACCATTTTATACTTATCATGGAATTAATGGACATCATCATAATGATTTTTATTTGTTACGAGAAATTCTAAAAGAACTTGAAAATAATCAAATCATCTCATTTCAAAAAAATGTTAATAATATACAAAAGTCCTCATCTTTGATTTTAAAATATCTAAATGTTCAATACAAGGTTTATCAAAATAAGAAAATATTGGATACAATGGTTTCAAAATATTTTATTAATAAAAAATATCAAGCTAAAAATATTGACATAAGAAATAAAAAATAATTAACACATGAAGTTTCTAATGAGTACAATCTCAAATTTTCCTACATAAGTATGGACTCCTAAACTAAATCAATCACAAATTTAGCATAATGAAACACATTTTCATAATGAATCAAATATTTCAAGTGAAAGTAATAAAAATTAATTAATTATTTTGCATTCTTGTTCCCATCAAGTTGGAAAAATTCTTAAGTCGTAAATGCTAAAGTTCTAAAGTAAAGATGCAATGAATTAGCTATAAATTTATCAATTCTTACCAATATATAACAATTCATACATATTCATAAATAAAAATATCACACACAAAAATGTGTGTGTGTGTGTGTGTGTGTGTGTGTGTGTGTGTGTGTGTGTGTGTGTGTGTGTGTGTGTGTGTGTGTGTGTGTGTGTGTGTGTGTGTGTGTGTGTGTGTGTGTGAAACTTTCTAAGTGTCCATACATAACATAATCAACTACATGTATCAATCAATTGTTGGCCCTTGAACATGAACATTCAATGCAAAATCATATCAACATCCTCATCTATATCATCTATCCAAAAATATCATATACTTATGGTTCCTATGAGGTTGTATCACCTCCAACATTTCATGATCTCAATCTTGATCAAATCCTCTCATGGACCTCATAGGCCACTAATCATTCTAACAAAATCACATGTTTCCCTTGAAGATGAACATAATTGGTAAAAATAATTATACTTAACTCTAATGGCACAGTGGATGATGTTATCTACTATCTAGATAACTCAAATTGAAGTTGATCTTACTCAACCACTAATGCATCCATATCCACTCTCAATGCCTCTAGTGCAATATTAGTTTCATCCAACCTAGTTTTCATTCACATGTATGTCATTATAATTATAGTAGCTCTATCAAACAAAGGGGCATGTGGTCCTTCCACATCTACACTCTCCATGAATCCCTCTAGGATGACATCATATGAAATATTTTTTGTCAACACATAAAGTGTTGACTTTATAATCAATGGCCAATACTCATCATATCCTACATCAATGAAATAAATAATATCAATATATAATTCATTCTTACATAATGTATTAACAATATGATAAACATATAACATATATACATAAAAAAATCACCATATGAGCCTCTAATCCCACTTCTATAGGTGTTTCCACCCCAATAAATAATGTGTTTATCTATGTTAGGCACACCACTATACATATTGACCCATCCACCCTACATCATCCATGTCATGAAGCTCTATCATGACATCTCTCTCACTTACAAATAATGGAGCTAGATCATCTATTGTAGGCTAAGCTTGCACCCCATCTCATATAGGATCCCTAATATATCATGGCCATATAATTGGTTATGGGGGCATAACTTGGACTATACCAAACTATTGAGTCACATGTTCCATTTAAAATCTCTCATATACACCTAGAAAATAGTCATACAAACAACAACTAACTCCTACCCACCAAAACTCCATTGAATCCTCTCTCCAAATATCAAAGTCATAATAGGGCCTCCATATAACATTGATTACTAATAATTGATCCAACATACACTAAAAATCCATGGAACTAGTGCAGGTCACACACCCCATACTAGTCTGTCTCCATGCATACATTTGTGGATGGACTAATCTAGTTCACTACATCCCTATTGGTGAAACCATCACTATATGATTACATGCCCAATAATGAAGCAATGTCCAAGAGCCAAGTTTACCATTATATCCCTCTCACGTGAATCTATAAAAGTCTCTCTATAAACTGCCCATCATAGTCTAACACTATGAGTACTCAGTGCAGTGTTCTTTGATGTTATAAATAACATCCACCATCCTAGAATAAATATAAACTACCTCACTATCCACAATAATAAATGCAACTAATAATACACCAAAAATTTATGCAACTGCATAACACCATAAACTATTATTTCTAATAGCAAAATCATGGTATCCTCGTTAGCATACCCTCTCCCTCTATCATGCTCTATGATATATCTATAGGCATCGGTAACACTAACTTCAATATCTTCCAATACTCAAGTACCCATTATCGATATGTGTAGTATGTGCCACACATCCTCTAATATCATTGTCATCTCTCATGTGGGTAACCATAATTAGTATATGTGTTTGAGTCTAACCATTCAACTAGGGCCATCATCATGTGCATGTCATATGGAATCAAATACAACCAACAAACTCCTCATATTACCATAACATCAAAAAAAACCATCTCATATGCCATTAATGGTACCCCACACATCATCTACATAATATGGTCATAGTAAAACTCATGTGCTATAAGATCTCCCTATAACCACAAAGAAAAACACATTAAAATGTCAAAATTTTTACTTAATTCATATTAAATATTATAATATGCCACTCAAAATTTTGTTTAGATACCACCACACTCCATATGATAAAAACACAAACAAGGTCACACTATTCAAACATGAATGTGCACGAGACCCCAAAACCCAAGACAAGGTCATGACAGGTCCGGACAAGACCATACTTGTCAAGACAGGACCACAGATATCCAAAAACATATAAAAAACATAAAATATTATATATTTTCATGAATTCAAATTTATCAATACGAAGGTATTTGTTACTTACAATATATGGCTCCACATTAGCCTCTACAAAATCCTGCACTCACTTGAATCATGTCAATCAAGTGGTATCTTTTGAGGCATTTTCTCTCTTTAAAAATTATTAAATTTATAGTTTTTTAAATCAAAATATAAATAATTATTAAAACATTTTTAACCATACTATTTACATTATTTACTTTTTTCTAAGGTTAAAACTATGCTCACATTTCATTCATTCTAATTACTATCTACCAAACAATAATGATAATATCTCAAATAATATTTATCTAAATATCTTCTCATCAGATTTGTTAGAATCCTGATGATATCATTGCTCATAAGATAAAAATTATAGTTATTATTATAATATTCTCAATTATTCTAATATTTTACCTATTGTCCCCCAAAAATATCACTCATTTTTGGGACAACGTTTGAACTATTTTGGTCCTACAGACCAAAATCCTCTCTTCCCCTTTCAAAAATTGTTATGAGAATTCAGGTTCTTCATTTTTTAAAGCTTTCTCAAAAATCTACGGACTCTATAGGCTTGAATCTACAGACTCTATAGGAAGAAATATATGGACTCTGTAGGCTTAAAACTACAGACTCCATAGGCTCATTTCTATGGACTCTCTCAAGGCTCGAGAGAAAACTTAGAGAAAACTATGGACTTCACAGGTTGATTTATATGAACTCTATAGGAAAGAAGCAAGCTCTCAACACTTAGGTGATTTCAAGGTTGGTTCAACGACAAGGTTCAACCAAAATGTCCATTGGCAAGCTTCTAAGCAAGGATCAAACCATTGAACCTTGAACCATTTTGGTTCAATAGGTTCAATGGGTTCAAAGGTTCAACATCATTGGCAAGAGTTAAGTGCTTTGGCAAAGGTTCAACAAGTTCAACCACTTCAAGGTTCAATGGCTTTAAAACACTTATCAAAGAGAAGAAGGCTTGAACCATTGAACCATTGAGCCATTAAACCACTTTGGTTCAAAGGTTCAATGGTTTCAATGGTTCAATAGGTTCAACGGCCATATGGTTCAAAGCATTTTGTTCGAGCTATCAAAGGGACTTAGCCAAATAAAAGGATTGAACCGATTGAACCGTTGAACCTTGAACCGCTTTAAAGTTCAATGGTTCATAGGTTTAAAGGTTCAAAGGTAGCCTCAGTCAAAAAAATAAGAAGCAAAACATATGGTTCAACTGAAGCACACACAAAAGGAAAAGGATGAGCGGAAGGTGCCAAGTGTTGCTTATCGAGACACATTACGCTTTGTTTCTAAAAGTAACGGGTACTGACATGTGTCCCTTGTAAGCTTGTTAGAAGCCTCCAAGTGTTAAAATCTGTAGCCCCTTCCTTTATTTCCATTGTCTTGAGCAAGGACCATGGTGGGTCCCAGGTGAGTGCTTCAAAGTTCAATGGTTCATAGGTTTAAAGGTTTAAAGGTGGCCTCAGTCAAAGAAAGAAGTAGCGAAATAGATGGTTCAACTAAAGCACATGCAAAATGAAAAGGATGAGTGGAAGGTGCCAAGTGTTTCCTACTGAGACACATTACACTTTGTTTATAAAAGAAGTGGGTACTAACACGTGTCCCTTATAAATCTTGTCAGAAGCCTCCAAGTGTCAAAATTTGTAGCCCCTTCCTTTCTTTCCACTATTTTGAGCAAGGACTATGGTGGGTCACACATTACACTTTGTTTATAAAAGAAGTGGGTACTAACACATGTCCCTTATAAATCTTGTCAGAAGCCTCCAAGTGTCAAAATTTGTAGCCCCTTCCTTTCTTTCCACTATTTTGAGCAAGGACTATGGTGGGTCTTGGGTGAGTGACTAAAACAAATGGGATGTGAAAAGTGTCATCATCTAAGAGAACCCAAAGGAGCCCCAAGCATTTCTCTGATGTTACAAAAGCTTGAGAGTAGAAAGTGTCGTGTCAATGGTGGAGGGTTTCAATATGATGCAACGAAAGATGCCATGTGTCACTTGTTCAAAGCAATGGAAGGTGCCACGTGTCATAAATAGAGCACTCTCAAATTTGAAAACATAGAACCAAGGAAAGGTCTCCTTCAAACAAATTATCTAAAGGAATTCCTTTAGACATTTTGTCTGAAGGAAATAAAGGGACCAACAGCCCACTGAAGAAATTAAAGCCCAAAGGCCACCTGGAAGATCTTGAAGGGCAGATAACCTTGTGGGGGGACACTCGACACACATGAAATGAACATTTTTCAAGACCCCAAAGGGCATGTTCCCTTTAGAAAAGGTTGAATCATCAAAGTGCAGTGAAAGCTGCCAAGTGTCGCATACCGAGACAGTTTTAAATGAAGCTTCAAAGCATGGAACTCGCCACATGTCTGCATATGTACCCCTAGCCTCTAACAGTTTCAAAGCTTATCTTGATAAACTTATTTCAAAGCCACAAATGCTACCACATGTCCTCACTTGTGTCATGGAAAAATGATAGGCCCGTGAATGTCAAATTTAGAGCGACTGGCTAGTCGTTAATCTTCAATAGAGAAAAGACCCACGAATGCCAAATTAGCTGCAATTAAGTGTCTATTGATTTTTTCAAACTCAAAAGGTGAACTTGGATGCATCCAAAGAGCCTAAGTTTGGAACAAAGAGAAGGAAGAGACAAAGAGGGAAGTCTCAGTGGGAGTTAATTCTAGTAGGTGAAGCAGTTTGTTGGGTAGATATTTGGGGCCTACAAACATTGAAAGCACCGTTTGTTTGTCCCTTTTGAGATAAAGGCAAAATAGACAATTACACAGCTAGTAGGTGATGTAATGATTGATTCAAGATAAGTAGTAGACAAAGGAGATGAACCAACATGCCACAGTTAAGGCAGCCACCCTGCTCCAGCATGGCCCCTCTTGACAGAACCAAGAATGTGTCCAAGGCATTAATGCACTGAATGGGTCACTTCATGGGAAGAAGTGCCAAGCCTCTCTTTGCCTCTATATAATGTAATCTTATATATCATTTGAGGGAGATCTTCTTGTTACCAGAAGCAAAACTCTACCCAAATTGAAAGCAAATGCTAAGACTTTGAGCTCAGATTGTTGTTCATATCATTTTATCTGATTGAGAAAGCAAGTTGTTTGTAGACTTTGTGCTATCATAGCTTGTATCATTTTAGGAGATTGTTATTATGTCTGTCTTCTGAATGTACTCTTTTTTATTTAATTTGGCAAGTAGAACTAGTGGAAGTAATCAAGAAGGTGTCCTCAAGCCAACTACTTTCAGACTTTGTGCTATCATAGTTGTCTTTAGTGTGTGTTTATTTTTTGTTTCTATGTAAAGGACCTTGAGATGAATTTGTGCCCCCATTATTCTTCAAATTTCACTCTTAGGCAGCCAAGGTGGAGACTTTGCACTACATTTCAGGCTGCTGGTTACTCTGTGCTTGGTTACTAGTTACTTGTCCTACTAGAAAGATTCCTATTGTTTGCAAGAACAAGCACTTCTGAAAGAAGAGAAGTGCCTTCTGTCGCTTCACCAAGATTTCTACTATCTAGGAAGGAATCTAACTCTTGGATGAATGTTACTATTGAAAGAAGAGAAGTACCTTCACTAATCACCTAGGATTTCTCCTCTGTTTGTTAGCATCATCTTTGAAAAAAGAGAGATGGATGGTTTATCCCACCCCTGTGTCTTACTTTCTGCTTATATATATAGTATATAGCCTCTGTATATTTAATAGAGAACCTCTCCTTGGTGAGAGGAGAGATTTGTCCCCTATTGATGTAGTAAAATTTCACACCTAGATGACCAATCTCCCTATGTTGTGGTGATAGGAACTATTTTGCTCACTAGTTAGCTAGTCGACAAAATATTCACCCAACAATTTTTGGTGACTCCACTAAGGAAGGACAAGTAGTTTGAAGCCTCAAGCTTCAAATTGAATTAAGACCAGTCTTTTTCCATTTTTGATTCACAATCTAGCAACTCCACACTATACCAGAAGCTAGAAATCTCAAGGTGTTGTTGACCCTGCTTTTGAGTTGGTGTAGCAAAGCAATTTTGAATTGTTTCCTCCATTAGCTCACCTTCAACAAACTAAGAGTCTTCCTCCTAGCCCAACCAGGTCACCAACATGAGGTAGAGCTTCTTTTTCTACTACCAATAGAGCCTTGCCTATCCAAATTCCACCTAGATTTATTATCCCACTTTTACATAATCAAACCATGGCTCAAGGCCCCTAGGGTAACTCATTTGGCCCACTTAATTTGAATCCACCTCTACATGATCTTCCATGCAGTTTAAGGAAGAATTTCCCCAAATTTTTTGGTGATGAGAAAGTTCACCCTGATGAACATATTGTTGCCTTCAGCATAGCCTGTGGTGTAATAGGTGTGGATTATGAAGACATAGTAGTAAGGCTATTCATGGAGACACTAAAAGGCACTAATGTAGACTAGTTATACCATCTGCAAGCTCGGTCAGTGACTGATTGAGACAATCTGAAAGACAAATTTGAAGCTAGGTTCAAACCTGCAAAAGATGCACATGCCTTGCTGGCCTAGCTCACATAGATGAAGAAGGAGCCCCATGAACCTATGAGGGAATTCATTGCCAGGTTTGACAAGCTGAGGCATAAGATTCCCATGGTCACCTAGTCAACACCTCAAAATCTCAAGTGTTTCTTCATCAACTCATAGTTGCCTAAAGTGAGTTTCTTGCTGAGGCAGGTTAGATACATAGACCTTGCTCCTACTCAGGACTTGGATACTGAGGTAGAAGATGACCTTATCTTGGCTAGAAAGATAAGGAGGGACCCTAATAAAGGTAAATCTTCTTCATCTTATGAATACTCACCTATAACCACCACTGACCCAATGGTGCAAAAGCTAGCAAATGAAGTGCTAGCTCTCAGAAAGCAAATGGTGCAAGGGATGTCATCTGCTCTTGCATATAGAGATATGCCTAGGAGGACATTTTAGAATCAGGTGTACCAAGCCAATGCTACTAGGAATCAAGGATAGAAAAATCACCTTCCTCCTCCACAGAGGAACCTCACCCTCGAATCACCTCTAACTAACTCAGAAGCTAGATATCTTGAAGCTGAATCAGACTTCTCATTCCAACCTAAGTTGAATCTTGAAGATGACACTAATCTCTTCACCAAGGAAGAAGAAGAATTAGCTAGTGACTCCCATATTGGTTTCTTAAACAATCAGGATGAACTCAAAAGTGAAGGCAATGTAATTGAGGGGTCATATGCTATGTTCACTTGGTCCAAGAATCAATCAACTCAACAAGCTGATAAAGAGAAAATTGAGGAGCGACCTCAACCAATAGTTTCAATTTCTAAGCGGGGATCCACTCTTCCTTTCTAGCCAAAGGCCCTGGTGATTGCAAGAAAGGTAAGTACTCCAAATGCCCCTACACCTTCTACTTCAAATTTGTAGTCCAGTTCCCCCCCCCCAAAATTCAAAAGGATGAACTCCCATCCTCTATACCTAGTTCATTTCCAACATTTGATATCATTGACCACATAAAGAAAACCAAAATTCAAATGTCAAAATTTGAATTTCTGCAATCCCATCTTGAGCAATTAGATAAATTGGTTCACTGTGTTAAAATATAGAACATCCCTATTAAACAAGTAGTTCTCAAAGTGACACATGATCCCCCCAAGGATGCACCCACTAGGAACAATCTTGTCATTACCCCTCCTACTGCTCCTAGTAAGACTGAACCTTTCTATGTCTCATTGCTAATAAATGGACGGTAGCTGAATAATTTCATCATTGACTCTGGAGCTTCAGACAATGTCATGCCTACTAAGATAGCCAAATCCATTGACCTCACATTGACCAAGATGTTTGGTAGATGCTTCTCCATGGAGAACAAAAAAGTGCCACTACTGGGCAAATCAAAGACACCCAATTTGCATTTGCTACCTTTCCAGACAAAAGAATCAAGATGACTATCTTGGTAGTAGACATCCCAGCATCATATGGCATCCTTCTTGAGCAAAATTTCTACAGGGATGTTGGTGGTGAATTGAGCATGGATTTATCAGAGGTGAGGATTCTAGTCAAAGGTGTTATGAAGAGGCAGTTCCCTGAAAAGGAAGTGAAATACGTAATTACTCGGACCTCAGCACCTGAAGCTCAAATTTTGTTTGAGTCTTCAGGAATGGGAAACTAATTTCTATCCATGGATGAAGTTCATGAGGTAGCTGATGAAGCTCCTACAGGTGACAACTTGGAGATGCATTCAGGTGGAATAACAGAGGAATTGGTTGAGCACGAGGCAAGTATGGAAGTATCTCCACCTCCGAATGAAGAAGAATCCAAGGGGAAATCAGTATCAAATGAGGTATGGATTCTTGAATTTGATGGCAGTTGTTCATCCACTAGTTCAAGAGCTAGAGTTGTGCTGATATCCCCTCAAGGATATATTTTTCCTTCATCCTATAAGTTATAGTTCAGCAACACTAATAACACAGCTGAGTATGAATCTCTATTGCTTGGATTGAAAGCTGTTAGGGACAAGGGCATCAAACTCCTTCATGCCAAAGGAGATGCTGAATTGGTGGTTTGTAAGGTGAGGAACCTGCATCAAACCAAGAATGAAATATTAAGCCACTACTGTAATCTAGTATGGGACCAAATTGAAAACTTTGATGCTTTCAACATCTCTGTAGTCCCCAGAGAATTCAATGACCAGGCTGATGCACTAGCTATTTCAGATACTCTCTTGATTCCCCACCTAGACATCAAAGGAGATAGGTACACCATTGAGCTGGTCTTTTGGCCAAGTTTACCTAATAATGCTAGTCATTGGTAGGTATTCAATAATGACAATCAAATCATTTCCTTCAAAGAGTAAAAGGATAGCTTTGAAAAAACTACATTTTAAAGGCAGTGAACCTCAAAAGTATGAATCAGCTCTTGAATCAAATTCAAGCATAGGTGAGGAGTTATTGAAACTAAAATGGAATAAAATTCCCAAAGGCATGGTTTCCCTTGAGAAACTATTTGATAAGCATGATAGATTCATCAAACAACATCATACGGATTCAAGTTCCTCTCAGGAGTTTGATCAAGTAAATCTGGGAACCAAGGAAGACCCCAAGATGGTGAACATTGGGAAATGTTGTACTCCTGAAGAGAGTTTCAAGTTCACCACTTTGCTTAACAAATACATGGACATCTTAGCATACTCCTATGATGATCTGAAATCACTCTGGCCTGATGTAATTTGACACGACATTCCTCTCAAGGCCGATTCAACACCTTACAGGCAAAAGTCTAGGCATTATAATTCAAAAATATTAGGTACTATTTTATCTAAGATACAAAATATGCTAAATGCTAGGATAATCTTCCCAATCCATCATTCCACATGGATTGCCAATATAGTTCCTGTAAGGAAGAAGAATAGTGAAATTCACCTTTGTGTGGATTTTAGAAATTTGAATCAAGCATCCTTGAAGGATAATTATCCTTTGCCAATCATGGATCAAGTGCTACAGATAGTGATAAGTTTAGAGATGTTATCAATGCTAGATGGCTTCTCAAGATATAATCAAGTTGAGGTTGGTGAAGCAGACCAGCATAAGACTGCTTTCACCACACCCTGGAGCACGTTTGCATATAGAAGAATGCCTTTTGGCTTGATAAATTCTAGTGTTACCTTCCAAAGAGCAATGGACCTTACCTTCAAGGATTAGATGGGTAAGTTCATCATAGTTTATCTTGATGACTTGACTATCTTCTCTAAGCATCACCCAGATCATGTCAGCCATTTGCAACAAGTGTTGGAACACTGTCGCCAGAATGGTATTTTCTTAAACCCCAAGAAGTCAATTTTTGGAGTAACAGAGGGGAAAATTCTCAGACACATTGTGTCCAAAGGAGGCATAAATATTGATTTGGATAGAGTCAAGTCTATCCAATAACTTACCTTGCCCACAAGTAAGACTACTATTCACTCTTTCTTTGGAAAGGTGAATTTCTTATGGAGGTTCATCCCTAAGTTTGCCAAGAAGACTAGGCACATTGTAAACATGATGAAGGGAAAGGCCACCTTCATCTGGATGAAATAAGGCAGGCCAGCATTTGAGGATATCAAGACTTCCATTGCCCATGCTCTAATTTTGGCTTGTCTAGACTATAACAAAGAGTTCACCATTTACAGCTATGCTTCAAAACTTACACTTTCAGCAATTCTGATTCAACAAAATAAAGAAGGTATGGAATCCCCCATTTCCTTCATGAGATATCCTCTCAAAGCTCATGAGCTAAAGTACTCAAACATGGAGAAGCATGCTTATGCAGTGGTAAAGGCAGTAAAGCACTTTTGCTTCTACATCTTGAAATCACACACTACTGCCTTGGTTCCTGACACCATAGTCAAATCCATACTGACTCAGTAGGAGTTTGGGATGAAAAGAGGCAATTGGGTTGCAAAGATACAAGAGTTTGATCTAGTCATCAAACTAACAAAGCTAGTGTGTGGGAAGGGGCTATACCAACTAATTGTTGATAACAAGTCGAGAGGAACAGAGCATGAAGAATCAGAGGTGGATGACACACCAACAATCCTCTTTGTCTCCACCACGAATGAGTGGTATTCAGGTATTGCTCATTACCTTACTTATGGTGAGTGTCCTTCTCACCTATCTTATAAAGAAAGGAGAACCATCAAGCTGAAAGCTGCAAATTTTATCCCCTGAGACAACAGCCTATACAAGAGGAGCCTTGATGGAGTGTTCCTTCAATGTGTGGACAAGGAGCAGCAAAGCCAACTTTTAAATTCCTTCCACAATTCGACCTATGGAGGACATTTTTTTGCTTCTATGACTGCCCATAAGATCCTATGGGCTAGGTACTACTGGCCAACTCTCTTTCAAGATGCATACAAGTGGGTCAGGGGGTGTGAGCTATGTCAGCAGTTTGTCAGAAGACCCAAGTTAGCTGCACTGCCTCTTAAGCCAGTGGTCGTAGAGGAACCATTCCAGCAATGGAGAATTGACTTTATTGGAGCTATAAACCCATCTTCAAGTGCTGGACATGATTATGTCCTTACATCATAGACTACTTCACCAAATGGGTGGAAGTTTTTCCAACCAAACATGCTAATTCAGAAGTAGTATGCAATTTCCTCAGGGAGAACATCATCTCCAGGTTTGGGGTCCCGACCAAGATTGTCACTAAAAATGTAGCTTGTTTCACTTCCTAGGAGATTACTCAATTCTATTTCCACTATGGGATTATGCTCTCCCACTCTTTGATTACTTTCCACAAGGGAATGGATAGGCTGAATCAAGCAATAATAACCTGGTTGCTATCATCAAGAAGCTGGTGGATGACAACCAAAGGACATGGCATAAAGCATTGGTTGATGCTCTAAGGGTAGACAGAATTATGCCAAAGAGGGAAATTGGTATGTCTCCTTTCCAACTTCTTTATGGACTCAATGTTAAAATACCAATCACCCTAGAATTGCCAGCATTGAAATTGGCTAAGGCAATTGAAGATCAAACGTATGAAAGTGCCCTTGATAAGAGAATCATGTGCCTGACTAAGCTAGAGGAGCAGAGAACTATAGTGGTGGATCAAATTGCTGCCCATCAAGGTCTGGTGAAGAAGCCCTTTGACCAAAAAGTAAAGAACTATGATTTCTAGATTGGAGATCAAGTCCTACTGTGGGACAAGAAAAGAGAACCAAAGGGTATTCATGGAAAGTTTGATTCCCTATGGAGGGGCCCCTTTACTATTCATCATCTCAATGGTGAAAATAGTTTCTTGTTGAAGTATCAAGGTGGCACTCTCTTTTCTCTACCTCATAATGGGCAACATCTAAAGTACTTCAACTCTTGAAGTATCATATGAGTCCCCCTGTACATATGTATATTTGTGTAGTCTTTTGTCTCTATTTTGTTCTTTTCATTTTCATTTTTTGGGCCTTTCTTTTGGGTAGCATGACTCTGTAGCCCAATGGCACACTTCCAGGCACTAGAGATTCTAGTTTCTACTCCCCTCAACTATGTTTCAAGTTTCCAACTGAAGGTAATTCCCCAACAGGAGCTAGCTATTGTCCCCCAAAAATATCACTCATTTTTGGGACAACATTTGAACTATTTTGGTCCTATAGACCAAAATCCTCTCTTCCCCTTTCAAAAATTATTCTGAGCATTTAGGTTCTTCTTTTTTCAAAGCTTT
The DNA here is from genome assembly GCA_037957365.1 of Torreya grandis. NCBI lineage: Eukaryota > Viridiplantae > Streptophyta > Pinopsida > Cupressales > Taxaceae > Torreya > Torreya grandis. Next base: position 4,349,694 of record JARHVA010000040.1, read on the forward strand.
CTTAGAAATCTACAAACTCTATAGGCTTGAATCTACAGACTCTGCAGGAAGAAATCTATGGACTCTGCAAGCTTAAAACTACGGACTCTGTAGGCTCATTTCTATGGACTCTCTCAAGGCTCGAGAGAAAACTTAGAGAAAACTATGGACTTCACAGGTTGATTTCTATGAACTCTACAGGAAAGAAGCAAGCTCTCAGCACTTAGGTGATTTCAATGTTGGTTCAAGATAAGGTTCAACTAAAATGTCCATCGGCAAGCTTCTAAGCAAGGATCAAACCATTGAACCATTGAACCTTGAACCATTTTGGTTCAACGGGTTCAATGGGTTCAAAGGTTTGAAGTCATCAGTGAGAGTTAAGTGCTTCGGTAAAGGTTTAATAAGTTCAACCACTTCAAGTTTCAATGGCTTCAAAACACTTATCAAAGAAAAGAAGGCTTGAACCATTAAACCGTTGAACCATTGAACCACTTTGGTTCAAAGGTTCAATGGGTTCAATGGTTCAACAGGTTCAACAACCATATGATTCAATGCATTTTATTTGAGCTATCAAAGGGACTTAGCCAAATAAAAGGATTGAATTGATTAAACCGTTGAACGTTGAACCGCTTCAAAGTTCAATGGTTCATGGGTTTAAAGTTTCAAAGGAAGCCTCAGTCAAAGAAAGAAGCAGTGAAACAGATGGTTTAATCAAAGCACACGCAAAAGGAAAAGGATGAGTGGAAGCTACCAAGTGTCACCTATCAAGACACATTACACTTTGTTTCTAAAATTGGTAGGTACTAACATGTGTCCCTTGTAAAGCTTGTTGGAAGCTCTAAGTGTCGATATCTGTAGCCCCTTCCTTTCTTTCCACTATTTTGAGCAAGGACCGTGATGGGTCCTGGGCGAGTGACTAAAACAAATGGGATGCAACAAGTGTCATCATTTGAGAGAACCCAGAGGAGCCCCAAGTGTTTCTTCGATGTTACAAAAGCCTGAGAGTGGAAAGTTGTCAATGGCGGAGGGTTTCAATATGATGTAGTGGAAGATGCCACATGTCACTTGTTCGAAGTAGCAGAAGGTGCCACATGTCATAAATAAAGCACTCTCAAATGCACAAACACAAAACCAAGGAAAGGTCTCCTTTAGACAAATTTTATAAAGGAATTCCTTCAGACATTTTGTCTGAAGGAAATAAAGGGACCAATAGCCTGCTGAAGAAATTAAAGCTCGAAGGCCACCTGAAAGATCCTAAAGGGCAGATACCCTTACAAGGGGACACTTAACACACATGAAATGAACCTTTTTCAAGACCCCAAAGGGCATGTTCCCTTTGAAAAAGGTCAAAGCATTAAATTACAGTAGAAGCTACCAAGTGTTGCATATTGAGACATAGTTTCAAATGAAGCTTCAAAGCATAGAACTCACCACGTGTTTGCATCCACACCCCCAACCTCTAACAATTTCAAAGCTGATTCTGATAAACTTATTTGAAAGCCACAGATGCTACGACATATCCTCACCCATGTCATAACAAATGATAGGCCCACAAATGTCAAATTCAGAGTGACTGGCTAGCCGTTAACCTTCAATAGAGGAAAGACCCATGAATGCCAAATTGGCTACAATTAAGTGTCTATTGATTTTTTTAGACTCAAAAATTGAACCCAAATGCATGCAAATATCCTAAGGCCAGAACGAAGAGAAGGAAGAGACAAAGAGGGAAGTCTCAGTGGGAGTTAATTCCAGTAGGTGAAGCAGTTTATCGAGTAGATATTTGGGGCCTGCAAACATTGAAATCACTGTCTATTTGTCCCCTTTGAGATAAAGGTAGAATAGACAATTACATGGCTATTAGGGGATGGAATGAGTGATTCAGGCTAAGGAGTAGACAAAGGAGATGAACCAACATGCCATAGTTAAGGTAGCCACCCTACTCTAGCATGGCGCCTCCTGACAGAACCAAGAATGCGTCCAAGGCATTAATGCACCAAATGTGTCACTCCATGGGAAGAAATGCCAAGCCTCTCTTTACCTCTATATAATTTAATCTTTTATATCATTTGAGGGAGATCTTCCCATTACCAAAAGCAAAACTCTGTCCAAATTGAAAGGTGAATACTGAGACTTTGAGCTCAGATTGTTGTTCATATCATTTTATCTAAATGAGAAAGCAAGTTGTTTGTATACTTTGTGCTATCATAGCTTGTATCATTTTAGGAGATTGTTCTTATGTTTTTCTTTTGAATGTGTTCTTTTTTATTTAATTTGGCAAGCAGAACTAGTGGAAGTAATCAGGAAGGTGTCCTGAAGCCAACTACTTTCAGACTTTGTGCTATCATAGTTGTCTTCAGTGTGTGTTTATTTTCTATTTCTATGTAAAGGACCTTGGGATGACTTTGTGCCCCCATTGTTCTTCATATTTCACTCTTGGAAAGTCGAGGTGGAGACTTTGTGCTACATTTCAGGCTGTTGGTTACTCTATGCTCAGTTACCAGTTACTTGTCCTACTAGAAAGATTCCTATTGTTTACAAAAACAAGCACTTCTAAATGAAGAGAAGTGCCTTCTATCACTTTACCAGGATTTCTACTATCCAAGAAGGGATCTGGCTCTTGGCTGAATGTTACTTTTGAAAGAAGAGAAGTACCTTCACCAATCACCCAGGATTTCTCCTCTGTTTGTTAGCATAATCTCTAAAAAAAAGAGATGGATGGTTTATCCCACTCATGTGTCTTACTTTCTGCTTATATATATAGTATATAGCCTCCGTATATTTAATAGGGAACCTCCCCTTGATGAGAGGAGAGATTTTTCCCCTGTTGATGTAGTAAAACTGCACACCTAGACGACCAATCTCCCTATGTTGTGGTGATAGGAACTATTTTGCTCACCAATTAGCTGGTTGACAAAATATTCACCCAACATTACCATATGCTTTATTAAACATATGTTATATCACATCTATCCTTTTAATGTAGATGATTCACTGATTTCACCCTTCACCTTAAAAGGGAGGGAAAATAGATATATATATATATATATATATATATATATTTACTCAAAAAAATCCAATCTTCAAACATTAGGTGATACATTATAAATAAGGCATATGTTACTTAAAAAATGATTCAAATTTAAAATTAAAAAATAAAAAATATATTATAATGCATGAGGGCATATAAATCTTTCATGCGGTCACTCTACAAAATTTAAAATGTCTCAATATGGTATCAAGCTATATATAAAATGCAGGGGGGCATGATACTAGTTCATGTTTCCCCTTTAATATGTTGCAACTTTCAAAATAATATTATTTCAATTTTTAATAAATAATTTCAAGTTTCAAACCAAATTACAAGTCTAAATTTCCACATAATAAAGGGGGTATGATATGCATTGATGTTCATATTTTTTTATTTGATAAGGTGAATGTTAGGTTTTACAGAGACTTGAAACCACAAGTTTAAGAAAGAAAATAAGTCAAGTAAAATAGAAAAAAATAGAAATAGGCCAAGTAGGCTAACCAACCACTAGACTTCTACCAACTTTCAGCAATGTACCAAGAATAGAAAACAAAATAGGACTCTAAAATAAGGACTCACTCTAAATTTCTTTCAAGGGCACGTCAAAGCTATCTTATTTATCAGTAGATGTTGAATCTTTCTTGTTAACATTTACTTTTTTCTTGACAGTACTAGATTTTCCTCTAGTTTAGATGTTATATGTTTCTATCATTATTAGTTTATATTTTTTTGTACCCTTTTCCTTCTTAGGTCTCGTCTTCTCTTTCTTTTTGAATCTTGCAGGGGATTTCACTGGGGTGATAGTTATGTTTTCCTTGCCTTTTTATTAGGGGCGTCCTCCATCCTTCAACCATATTTGGATTTCCCCAAACTTCCCTCATCCTGGAATTCCACTCTTCCATGAGATGAACCATCTATCATCTCATGCTCTACAAATTATCGTGGAAGTCTTGCAGCTTCTATTTGATTCCTTCAAGGAGGTCTACCAATTTTGTATCATCTCCTTTCCTACTAAATTTAGCCACCTTCATATTATGAATTTCAAATTTAGGTTTTTTAATACCTTGAGGGACCCCTAAAATTCTACTTACCTTCTTCTTAGTTTTCTTCTCTTGTGAGGGAGAGTTATGGGTTTTTGTTTTTCCTTTACTATCAACAACTCGAGGATGTTTTTGATGAGGGCTGAGGGGTGGGGAAATAGGGGATGGGAAAGGTGAAGATGGATCTTCCACCTAATCTTCTATGGTGTTTTTTGATACCTCCCCTAAACCTTTTACCTTAATGCTTTCACCTATGGTGATCTCAATGCCCCTCAGTGGTTTTCATTTTTTGGTGAGGAAGAAGATTAACCCCTAATGTATCAGGTATGAGGAAGGTTTTTCTTGGAAGGTCAAGATGTATCATTCAAGTGACATGAGTAGGTATTAAGGTAGGATAATACAATTTCTCTTTAAGTGATTTAATAATAATAAGTGATGGGAAAAGAGGTGAGTAAACTTTCCCTCTAAAGCTAAGTATTTCATTACTTGAATACATATGTTCAACCAATGCCTTGGAATATTGCCTCTGGTGTATCCCTTATTTTTAGTTTAGAAGGCTGAGTCTATTTTAAAGAAAGTATACATTAACTCTTATTTTTTCCTCTTATCCTTTAATGCCTTGGTGCCCTTATAGTACATATCCATGACTTCTCCAACCAAATCCTCTATGATGTCAAATTTAGTGGCCCCTAAATGTGACTTACCCCTACCTCCACCCCACAACAAATTATTTTAAAAGCATTTCATCATGACATTCAATGCAAGGCATTAATTCTATGTGCCCCCTTTTTCTAAGCTTCCTCTAGATCTTATGATTCATTTGGACCTTGATACAAGATAGTGGCTCACACTTGTCTTTGTCACCTTTCATGGAATTGTTACTCTTCCTCTTAGGTAGTGTAATATGTAGAGTGTGGAGTGAAGGGTTGATCTTCTATAATTTTGATTTATCTAACTACTATAACTGTGGTGCTTTTTAGGATGACATCTACTATCCCAAAATTTGAAATGAGTGTCACCATCATGACACTTAGTGTGGGACGATCTTGGCTTAAATGTGATATATTTCCCACATGTGCTTTTGACCCTTGGTTTAATGGGGGAGATTTATAAATCATTATTAATCAAGAGGGATATATATGGGTATGTCATTGGGTCTAATCCATGTGATGAGATTGAGGCTAGTGACACCAATGTTTGGTAGACCATCCACTATAGTATTACCCTCCTAATAGAAGTGGGTGAAATAAAAATCACTAGTAGTCTAAAGGAGGATAGTGGCATAAGAAATGAGTTAGATAATGGTATGGGAATCATTCACTTTACATGAAAGGGAATTAATTATGTTTAGTAAATCCACTTCAATTGCCAACTTGGTGATGTTATGTTGGACTACCAATCGGATGCCCCAAAAAGAAGATTTTGCCTTAGCCATGTGGTTTATTTATACCCACATTGGGCCCACATAGGTAGGTATTGCCATCCTATATTCATATTTGATGACTCAACCACCCCTACATTTCCTGGAATAAAAAATTTCATGTTCATATTACTACATTACAAATTTTAGATTTCACTATTTTTTAAGTTAAAAAGTTTTAAAGGTACAATTTTTCAAATTGAATCTAGACTCACTTAGAGTGGTGTGATTCATAAAGTGACAAGTGGGCCACATTAAATTATAGTGACACTAAACATATATGGTTTCACTTTTTTAAAACTTAATGTGTGGTTCCATCCCTATTTTTATATAATTTTTTCCTTAGAATCTAGTGACACGTAACAATTATGAACTTACTATTATTTAGAGTGCTCTTCATGAGTGAAAGCATACCCTTATCTAATTCTAAATATTCACTCATTGAGAGTTGATCACTCTTAATTTCATCACAATAATGAGTTGGTATGGTTATGCTATAGCGACATGACACCCAAAGGCCTACCACTCATCTTACTACCATTTTCAAAATTATTCACTCCTTGGCTAGGAAGTAAACAAGGTTGAAATCACCTTATCTTCACTTTTAGGATACAGGGCATTTGGACTGCATACTCATTCAAGTGAATTTTTATTTTTCTCTTTCTCAAATTTAAAATTTTCAGGTATCATATTTTCAATTTTCAAATATTAACAATAACTACTTGTGGTATTGTTCTAAGTTTTTTAAGGCATATTTCATAATTGAATTTCACATTTTTAAGATAAAGTGTGTCTTCACACTCAGGTATCTATTTATCCTTTATTTTAATAATTTCACTTCAATAAATCACTAGGATAAAGGGGGTGTGGAATTTAGACACCTAAATTTGACACAAGCTCTTTCAAAAACATACATTTTGCATAATCTTACTTAATAGGACTATTGATGTCAAACAAATGACTTACTATCATATTATGTTTCAAGTCTTGGACTTGTGTCTATTATTTAAATATTTTAATAAATTTTATATTTTTGTTTCATCTTATAAAATATACCTTAAGGATCCCCAATCATATCTTATGTCTTTACCTTTTTGACTTGTGGATTTTGGACAAGGTTGCACTTATAGATAAGGCCACATTGCGGCCCTGTCTAAGGAATGTAGACTTGTCCCAACATAACTATCAATTTTTTATGTCCATAAAAGTATATTTTATTACTATTTTTATTTTCAATTCATCCTCCTCATGTTCCAATAATCCCCTAAATTTAAATTCAAGAGTTTTATATACGCAAGAGTCTTCTTAGAGGTTAGGGATCAATCCTAATCTATCACAAAAGCTATACAAAGTTTATATCTACTTATATATGTTAAATTTATGATTTATTTATATGTTATAAATTTTAATACATAATTTTCATGATTGTGTCAAGGGTAATCATTGTAAAAATAACATATAGTCTTACATCCACTATTGCACACATACATTTAGATGGGAGAACTACATCGACATGAGGCCCTTTTAGGCTATGCAGGCAAAACTTAGATTACGTGGGTTTTTATGAGGATATCTTGGCTATTCCCATTACTTAATTCCCCCCTTTTTTATTTAATATCTATTTTTTTAATTATGTAGGATCTAGGGTTTTGAATTTGTAGGTCATCCACATAGAAAATCAAGACACATAGTGAATCAACAAGTCATCAGAAACAAACACAAGTAATCAAGCAAAAAAAATAACACAATCAACTAGGATGTGGCCAAATTCAATAGATAAGGACAAAATTTGGCCATATACTCTTATTTTATCCTTGTCATGGCATATTTTGTAAATTTTCTTTCAGCTATGACACAATTTAGGGATCCTTATAGTCAATTTTCAATAACAGTCACCACAAGGCCAATTGAGCTCGGTTTTCACATGTTTTGGTCAATTTAATATTATAACTCATTTAAAATTATATACATTTATATATTATACATTTAGGGCATGCATATTCTATAGATCTAAATCAATTTTAATAGTTTATTTGTTTATAACATTTAATTTTTAAATTAAAATAAACACTTAAATAATATCCAATGGGAAAGGACTCCAAAGGCTTATGTATAACATGTATTTTCTAAGTCAGGTATAAAGTATGTGGGTGTTACTGAGTATTAATTTATATGGTAGCTATGATTTTAGGTAGTACCACTATTCCCACATATAGGAGTTGGTGTTATTGATGGATATGGTGGCTAGGGTCCCATATCAAGTGATGGACATGATCATCATGTTGGGCCCATTGGAGATGAAAGAGGTGATGTAACTAGAGGTGGACCTAATCTATCATAGGTCCCATTGCATAGGCATCCCCTGAGGGTCCTGGTAACTATTTATAGTAAGTTGATTTGTCTCTTTTTTATTACATTATTTTATTATAGTGTATGATAATGTTGTTTTGTGATTTTTTTTCATTTTTAGTTTTAGTCGTGTGAATCAATATTGTTGATGGTGTAGCTCTTGTTTTGACACATGATATTATAGAGATAGAGGGTCCCTTTAAGGACTTAAATACCATTAATAGAGATTATTCACCTTTATTTGAGCCTTTGTTGCATTTTGAGTTGCATAGTTTAAGTAACAACAAGTTAATAATGAGTTGAAGGATCATGTACGATAGGAGAAAAATTATAGGGATCACTAATTTCATCTATGACATGTATAAATAACTCTATGAGACAATTTTATAATGACCTATCCCAGGTTTAAGATGAATGAACAAAGACTTGGGAGGTATTATATTTATCTAGGGGTCATGGTTTTATTCCTATGAGTCTTAGCACACTTAGTGGTCAGAGTGGACACATAGGGAGTGGTTTTAGGATACCTCACTTAGAGAGAGGTGAGATTCATTTCATTAGATCATGTTCTAGGGAGGAGGGTAGGAATGACCACTCTTTTCTAACTCAAATAAGGCATTAAATTTATTTGAATTTTCATGGGGTATAATACCCCAATTTTAAACTTTTTTACTTAGAATTTGTATTCACTGATATATAAATTATGATATTTTTGTGTGATGCATAAAATTTTTATTTATATATGTGATTTTGATGCTTGAATTTTAATTTCCTAATTTTTATGTCTTAAGACATGTATTACATTGGTAACATAAATCTTTGTCTTATTTTTATTAATTAATGTAGAAATCATGTGATAAAAATGAACGTGTTTTTATGAAATTAATATTACCAAGAAGTGATTAAATTTTGAAATATATATGCATTGAAACCCATGTGGAATGCGATATAGACCTATCAAATTATTTCATGTGTTTGATATGGTGAGGTACCATAAATTAATTCTATGATTACCTCATTACTAATGAGTGGATATTTGTCATAATCTTCCAAATGCTCATTTTATCCTAACAATTGGGATATATCATTCTAATCATCACTTTCTATATTGGTAGGATAAACATAATCTACTTGTTTATACTTAGGTGGTGTAGTTAAAAAAATTGGTCCTTATATGTCACTATTATTATAATTTACTTGGTTAAATAAATTATTTTTTCACTTGTACCTATTACATTTCACAAAAACTAAATCAATGTGCCTTGGAAATCAAATGCAATGTAATCATGATTCCTATCAAGTGTTGCATTCATTGATGGTATCCAAGAATTTTCTAATATAACATTGTATTGGGCTAAACTAACATCAACATGGAATATAGTGAGACAAGATTTGAGACCAAAGGGTTATAGATAATTGAATGGATATTATTGTAAGTTGTTCAGGTAAAGTAATCTTAGTCAAGTGTTCAATGTTGTATAATAAATATTTTAACAAAGTAAGACTACATACATTAACTTCATAAGTGTTATCAACCATTATATTATTTCATTTATTTCCATTTATGTATGGCCTAATGAGCAAAGTTCCAAGGTTATTATATTTGGAAACCTTGTTTATCATATTAATATTTTGAGGTGCACATTTTGGAACATATTTTTTAGTCAAATCTTTGCTAAGATATGACATGTTGCTTGTGATGGGATTTTCTTTTGTGGGTAATGACACAAATTTTGTAGTAAGTTATTTTTGTGTACAAGATGAGATTATTTTTTGATTAATTTCCTCATCTTAATGGGTTCGACTTGTGTAGGAGATCTTATAATTGTGTTATTGGTTTCATTTTTTTTAGGAGATGTTGCAATTCCATTAGGTTATATTTTAAGCTTAATATGACCTTCATTGATAAGGCTAATAATATTATATTTCAAAGCATGACATTTATTTATTGAATGTCCATAGATTATATTATAAGTACAATAGTATTTAACCCTATGTGGATTATGTGAATATTTTTTAGGGAAAATGGAAGGTAATGTGATTAAATTTATTCATATCATGAATTTTAGGGAACTCTCATGTTCTATTTATAAAATGTGTAGGACTAAACATTGATGGTTTTTTATTCTTAACCCATGATGGAGATGAAGTCTTTTGATACATTAGTTTTTTAACTGGGTAGATAGAAATAAGAATGTTATGAACATTTTTATCCTATTAAGAATATGCAAACTCTTTTTTTATAGTGATATAACATAATAAAAAAAATTGAAAGAGTCAAGTATGATAAAATAATTTATCTTTGAGAGGAAATATAAGACCCCTACAGAAACTATATTATTTTTATATGTTCATTGGTAGATAAATCAATTCATGCATGCAAGTCTTAAATCACAATATGTCATCGTTAATAGGTTTATATTTTCCTTGGAGATGAGAGGGAATACACTAAAATTTAACTTTTTTTTATTTATTGTGAGTGTATTGTAAGAAAAATCGTTTCTTCCAAATCAAGATATGAATGCAAAGAGCCTTTAGGAAGATGATGAAACCAACTTAAAGCTTGAATCATTAAGATATTAGGGAAAGTTTTAAAAAATTATGACATTACTATTATATTTCTCAATAGAATCCACAAAGTACTTAAGTTATCAATGTTGACCATTTTTACCACAAGTTAAAATGGATTAACCCCACTATAGCTAAAAAATTATATATGGGGCTCATTATATCATCATAGGGTGTTGCATAATTATATTTGATATCATTTCATATGCCATTATAGCTTTGGTCATCACCTAGTTTAGTCCTTGTGTTGTTTGATATCTTAGGGGTCATTTTAGAGTCATTTATGAAAGTGATAGGTTTTCATAGGGTTCAATCAGTCAAATCATGGGGTGAGTTTCATAGGCCTTACAATTTCATCAGAGCCTTCAAAATATCAAGTGGTAGTTTCTATAACAAGTCCATAATTCTTTTGATTTTTGGCTAAGTGTTGGGGACTCGTCGGACATCTTTTTTGCAACAAAAATATTGAAGACCTATTTCTTTTAGGAAATATATTTGAATCACAATTATTTATTCTGGGGAAATAATTTTGCAATAATTTCCCCAAAGATAGAATTCTTTCAAACAAAGTGTCCAAGAAAAATAGTCTGATGCAAAAATCCTAAAGGTTTATTTCTTTTAGACATTTTGTTTGTGACAAATTATCTAATACAAAAGACTAATGATATATTATTTCAAACAAAATGTTTGAAACATAAATCCCAATGACCATATTCCTTTGGGAAAATTATCTAATACAAAAAATTTGAAGCCATCATTCTTGTGGAGAAATTATCTCAAAGATAAAGAGCCCAAGAAAATTACCCACAACAAAAGCTTTGATAGAATTGAATTAGTTTAGGAAAGTTGATCTAGTAGAGTATGACATTAATGCAAACATATAAAATTATCTGAGGAAAAAAATCATTGGCATTCAAAAAGTGACGATCATGCAGACGTCATTAACAGTCTCATAGACATCATTGATAGTTGTACAAACATCAAATTTAAGTCATGGAAAATAATCATTGGTGGTAAAATTTTGATGGTCATGTAGACATCAAATATGTTTATGTATATGTCAAATTATAGGAGCATATATGTCAAATTTTAGGCATGGTAAATAGTCATTTGAGTTCAAATAATGGGTCTCAGTAGATCAATGGTTGGCATTCGAGCATATACTTAGATCTAATGGTTCACTCTTGGGTCAAACAATTCAAAATTTCCTAGGGTTAAAGTACCTTAAAAATATATAGGTTGGACAAGATCTAATGATTTGGGCTTTTTGAGTAGAGATCCGATGGTACAACCTTAATTGATAAGAAGGTGGGTCCAATCTAGATCAATGATCAATGCTAAACCATACCAATGATCCAATAGTGCATAAAAATTGATAAGAAAGTGGGTCCAATGAGATTTATGGCTAACAATCACTCATAAATCTTGATTCAATAGTGTAAATAGGAGTCAACATGTCAAAGGATATTTAAGGCAAAAAATCAAAAGACAACATTCCTTCATACATATTGATCCTATAACACATAGGATTTCAAAATTTAGGACATGACAACAAGGATCTATGAGGCCAATAAGAACAAAGCCAGTTGGAGTAATGTGATTGGTTTAAGTTAGTTTTTGACGGATAAAGTTGAACCAAAGAGCCATTTTTTATCAAAACAAGCAAGTATTGTAGACATAGTTTAGAACAAAATAAGCAATGTGGTAAGAGAATTCCATATGGGCAACTATGTAGGATTAAAGTAATTTGTATCAAAGTGATCTCTTCCAACTCATATGCCATCATAAAATCTCAATCGAGGTCTAAGATGAATAGTGACTACCAAATGTAAATAATGAAGTCCAAGAAATCAATGAATGATTATAGATTCTGATTATAGGTGTCTATAAGATAGCTAGCAGTTAGGAGAACATATTATGAATGTAATAATATGTTTCAACCTCTCTCAAATAGTACATATGTGTTGAATCTCTCTAATTTATTTTTAAATACTCGAGAGATCATCCATGGTGAAAATCCATCTCTTATGCATATCAAAGGGAGCTCTATGCCACATTTTATGAGTTTTGTGTTTCGAGAGCCATTTATCCCAAAATACCTTACATGGTTTATTTCTGAATTCATCCTCTTTCAAGTGTAACTCCTCCTATCAAATGGACATGTGTCCTAGTGACCTTTGAAATTCATTTTTTATCCTCTCTAAATTTCTATAAGTAGTTGCCATTTTTGTCTTTATAAATATATACAACACCATGTATGGTGAATTCCTATTAGTTTTGACATTGTAATTTTCCTTATAACAATAAATGCAATCTAGTTTGAGTTCATATATCAGCTTATCAAAGTGTGTGAAGAGATGTATATTGAATAGTTAAGAGATATTCATCTATCCTTTCTTTTTCTTAGTCCTTCCATGTTTGATGCAAGTGATTTCATCCTAACAAGTCATATGAAGTGTTTTAAAGTGTAAAAATATGTATTAAGTGTATAATGAGCCTTAGTATCTATAACTGATCTATGGTCTAATTTTATTTGGAATGTCTTCATTCATCTCACCTTCATATCGAAACATTAATGCTAGTACATTCTAGGAATATTAGACTAGTGTTGTATGTCTTATTTCTTTATGATAGAATATGATAGTGTTTTGGAAGACATCTTGGTGCATCACCATTTTAGAATAGGTTTATTTCATGAAATTTTTAACCCTTTTCCCCCATAATCAAGAAATAGATAGGTAATAAGCTTTTCAAGATACATTCAGGGAGCTAGCCCTTAAATCTAGAGGCTCACTTCCATTATAGGTACACCCGCATAACTGGAAGTGTTCCCATGTTTCCCAAATGTAGAAGAGGCTTGAACACCCTCTTATAGGGTGTGATATTTGGTGATAATAGTCAACAAATATCACCATTTCCATTAAACAATTAAAATTTAGGCAATGTGAAATTATAGGGCAATGGAAAGTTAAGGATTGTATGCATTATGGGATTTCCATGAATAAAATTAGAATCAAACCAAGTGTAATATGATTAAAGGATTGTGTGCACTATGGGATTTCCATGAATAAAATTAGAATCAAACCAAGTGTAATATGATTATATATATATATATATATATAATGGATTTTTTTGTTTTAAAGTACCTATGGCATGAATTTGGGCTATAATATCTTATGAAGATATGTTAATATATTTAAGGGGTTATTTTAATGGTTGAATCTTACCATTGATGGTTGGCATTGGTACATTATTCCTCATGTATTTTTTAGTCGAACACATATCACAAAGCATATAATATGGATGGATACAATCATAAATCTTAGGGTAATCTACACTTGAATTTTATATAGCATTCAATAAAGATAAAGTGTTCACATATATTTGAATCATGATTGTAATCAAGGATAACACATTTAATTATAGATAAGCATAAGGATTACCTAAGGAAGGAGTACATACTAATGTGATAAGTAAATATTAAGATCATATTTTAAGAAAAAAATAAATTCCTAAAGGTATAAGGGTTTGTAAAACCCTAGGTTGAATGTACTCAAGATTTGTGGTTTGTAGTTTATGTTTACCCTAATTCTTATTTTACACAAAATAAGGAATAAATTATTGCAATGAATAGATATAACAATATATCTATGGAATATATTACTAAATGTTTTTAAAAATGACTTCATTTTACTGTTTTCAAATATAATTAATATAAGAATTGTATAACCCATGAATAAATTTGAACATGAATCCATAATTAACCCTCATGTAATTATTTTTAATATCCTTATTTTATAACTAGGGGTAATAGTCATAAATTATTTTTCATTCAAACAAACATCCTTTCATGTTCAATCTAGCTAGAGATATTTGATTTCCTGATGAATATAAAAGGTACAAGCTTATATATAATTACTTGGCATAAGTAAATTATAACAACTAGTTAGTTGGACAATTATTAATGATTATAACCAATTAATCTATAAACTCTCAATTAACTAACTTGTTATAATTCAAAAAATCACAAATTTTGGTTTTACTCCAAATTTAGTTCATATAATGATCTATAATTAGTTAAATTTATTATTTTAATATTATATATAACCTAATAACTAAATAATTAATGAAAATAACAAGAAAAATAATTCAAATCATTACAAACATATGATGCAAATATTGTTGACCTTAAAAATCCCACAAGGTGTATGGAAAAACTAGTGGAAGAGGCAACAAATCTATTTCTTATATTTTATTGGAAAAATACATATTATAATGAGATATATAAAAACTAAAACATCCAATTGTCCCACTCACAAAGCTTTCCATTATTTCATTAGTCCAATCCTCCCAAAAATAACAAAACACTTACTCTATTCATCGATGCCTTTATTTATGTCATCCTTATTATCATGTGTGAAGAATTCATTTCATATAGATGATCCTCAACCATCCAATAATATGAAAATTCAATTTTAAATTTTTTAATCTACCTATTTTGTTTCCTAATTGAAACCATCCATTTTTGGAGATTGACGATTTCACCACCAATGCAACTTCTCCCTTGAAGTTTTGATGATGTTTAAAATAAGGTCTTATGTATATTATCCAATGAAAAAAATATTTTTTAGATATTTATGAATCACACATCCCTTATTGAGAATATTTTGGTCCCTAAAAATATTTATTAGTGGGAGAGGAGGTGTGTAAATAATTCTTACATTGTTTCCTCACAGTACCATCATAATTACCTTAGTGCCTTAGCATATCAAGATTATTGCGGTCCCCTATGTGTCTCTCTAACTTTTTTATACAACACTACATATTTATCCAACTCGTATTTTATGTCCATAACCAATTATTCTGTGGAAATTATTAACTTTTCTTCTTCCTCCTCAACTAGCATGGATGGTTTGTATAAGTGCAAATTCTCACATTGACAATTGAGTACACACAAATGAATGAGGGTATATCTAGCTTGAAATCATTATTATAAATCATATCTAATATTTAAAATGGGTTATACCTTTGTATAATAATATTTATATAGTCCTTGAAGTTTATCTTTGCTAAAATACATCCATACTTTGTCACCAACCTTGAGTGTGTGATCTTTCTAGTGTTGGTCATTCATAGCCTTGTTATTTTCTTGAGAATTCTCTATTTGTTATTTCACTTTGAGATAGATTTGCTTAATCCTCTAAATTAACTTATTATATCTTGTCACCTTTGAATATTTATTTTCAATCCATGTTTGTTCTAATTCAACATCAAGTGGATTTGCTAGAAAATAGCCAAAATATGCTTCAAATGGTGACTTATTAATGGATGTATGTATTGCCTTTGTGTTTGAGTGATTAAAGTATGCCAAATAATTATCTTGAGTCTTTGCATACCTTTTATTATAACCCCTAATAAATTTTACCAAATTCCTATTGACCATTTATGTTTATCATTCAGTGTGTGGATGGAAAGTAATAATTAATTGTAGCTTAGTATCCATCTTTCCACAAAAAGTAATCCAATATTTTCCAAATAATATATATTCTCTATATGAAATAATAGACTTTGGTAAACCAAAATCCACCTAAATATTATAAAAAATAGTTTAGCTAGTTTATTCCCTTTAACTATTTTATTACAAGGAATCAAAAGACTCATTATGTTAAACCTATTTAAAAAAACATAAAGATAGTCATGGCCATGCTTGGACATAAGTAATCCACCCAAAAACTCCATGGAAATTATTTCCTATGGCCTAGTAGGTATAATTAATGGAATGAAAAATCCTTCTTTCCTAATCTTAGGCTTGATTTTACAATTGTAGACACATAAATTAAATCATTGAGTGTTTCACAATGTCAATTCTTGACATCCTTATCCTAATTGATCTATTCACCATTTTTCTAACTCACAATCTATAAAAGGGATTTCAATGTCTAGTAAACACTATAAATATCCTACAAACATCCCTATTTCATCCAAATTTATCCCATGTACCTATCGGTTCATATCAAACCTTTTCTCACAGTCTTTGTCCTTCTAAGATAAGTCTATGCTAGGTGATACATGCCCACACTACAGACTTGTCTACTATCATGGTCTTATCCCCCACACTTCAACGATTACTTTTCCAAATAGAGACATTTAACAATGGCTCTCCCTTTCATTTTTAAAGGTTGGTTAGTGAAAATATTTTAAATATTATCCTATATAGGCACATCAATGCCACTCAATACAATACTTTATCAATCTAACAATCACTTGGTAATGTTACTACACAATGAGTAAAAGAAAATTATTTATTCCCATTTCAATTCTACTACACTCTAATAGTCATAGGCCTAGTCTATAAATTATTTATTATAGGTCAATTAAATCTATTTCTAAGCATTTCAATTCATATTATATGTATATTCATATAGTTTCACAATCACAGACCACACAATCACCCTATAAAGGAGAACTACATCAGTCTAAGACCCATTTTGGCTATGTAGGCAATACTTAGATTATGTAAGGTTTTATAAAGGAACCTCAGCTATTCCCCTAACCATATTCCCCCTTTGAATTTTATATCTATTATGTTTAATATGTATAATCAAGGGTTTGAATTTTGATGGTGTTTCATGCATTAAATTGGCATACACAATTAATCAGTCAACTCTCACAGGCAATCACACAAACCCAAATCAAGAAATCAATCACATAGTCAACCAAGTTGTGGTCATAATAAATAAGGTCACATTACACACCTATCCTCTTTTTGCATTCTTATCTAATCAAATTTTAAATCTCTACATTCAATCACAACATAATACACAAGTCCTTTCAAGTATTTTTTAGTCACAGTCAGCTTGCATAGTCAAAACCATATCTATTTTAGGGATATTTTCATATATGTAGACTCATTTACTATTTTTATCAAGTTTATAATTATGTAAAATTATGTAGAATATTTTATTCCATTATTATATCTATATATAACAATATTTTAATTTCAATAGTTTAATATCTATTGATTTGATTTCATTAAATTAAAATAGATTAAACATTCTGGTGAACCCACTATTTTCAAAACCTTGTTATTTTCTTAATTTTTGTCATAGGGTTTCATTAAATTTATTTAAATTACTGACACTAAAATAAAAAAACCTTCCACCTTGGATATAAATATAAAACATAATGATTTAACTTCTTTAACCTTAGATTTGATTTGAGACTAAAGAAGTTTGTCTTGTCACCTAGGATAAAATATACCAAAAAATCTCTTTATTTCAACATTGGCTTGAAATTTATTGATATCTATACATTAAAAAAAAATTGATTTTATTTTGATTTATTTTCTATTTTCTTGTAGAAACTATATTTTAGTAGTTTTTAAATTACTTAATGACTTCCGTGAAAGGATACGTGGTGTTTTATTTATATACATCATGACTTGAGGAGTTTACTAAAATACTCATAGCCATTATACAATATTAAGCATGGACTTTAGTTTCCATGTACCTAATGGTATATCATAACTACTTAGGATCCCTTGTGTATCCCATAGGAATCCTCTTTTAGCTATTTGATTTGTGGTGCACATGAGAGGAGCATATCACCTAGAGAAGTTACTCTAACTGTACCCTTAGAAATGAGGTTAGTGGGCTATAGGCATAGTTTTTACTTTATATTTAGTGTTTTGAAACATTGGGTTGACACTAATCAATGAATGATCAAGAATATTTGAGAGCGCACATAATCATTCACACCCTTACCTAAATCAACCTTCTACCTTGGTTTTTTATTATATTATATTCATAGTCAATAACATTTTTTATTCATACTTACACTATATTCATAATGGGATCAATTATTGAATGTTTTCTTTCACATGTTATATACAACTATGTAATTTATTTTAAAATCCTATCTTACTCTCCAAGATGTTATTCATTTTATTTGTATTTGGTTAAGATTCAATAGTGTTTAAAAATTTACTTTGGAGAAACCTCCATTATATTGTACTCCCTATTGTTATAATATTCAATCCAAATTGTTTCCCATAACTAATAAATACTAAAGAGAATGTATGAAATCTTTTAATAAAAATGTTTGTGTTGTTAATAATCAGTGAGATAATCATGTTGCTCCCCCCCATCAGGTAAAATCCCTCAACCTAAGGAATTTGACATATTAGATCAGTTAAATAATATTAATTCCAAATTTTCATTGTTATAAATTTGAAAATAATGCCAATATACAAATATATATTAAATGAGGCATTAAGTAACACACTTTTTCCTAACAATAACAAACCTCCTTATTAGTTTATATTATTATACTGTCTAATGGATGAAAAAACCATTTTTTGGAAAAAGAGGATCTTCCCCTAAGGCATATTATTGATCAATATTTACCCTTATATATTCAAGTCTTTGTATAAAATAATGTGGTCAAAAGAGTACTTGTTGACAATGGATTAGGATTAAACATTTTTAACATCTCTTTCCTAAATTTGCTAGGCATAATAACAAAGGATCTAACTCATTCAAATATGAACATTCATATATTGGAAGAAATTTCATGCTAATTAATTGGTATAATTACATTGAATATCATTTTTGTCCCATGCACTCTCACTATTGTTTGTAAATTTGTTCCTAATTATCTTAATTACAATCTTTTATTAGGTCAACCTTGGATTCATTACATGAATGTTAGTCCTTATACATTACATTCATGTCTTAATTTTATGTATCGTGGGTATATGTGTGTCCTTTGGATCAATACCCTTTAAAATATTATGTAATGGTCTACCCTAAAAAAACTTATACCCCATTTATGTAGCCTTCTTCCATCAAGGTCTCGCCGTCTACTTCATCTATCAATTTATGTTAATCTATACCACATTTATATGACTCAATAAAATTAATTCAATACGTTTTTATATTTAAATACTTTAAATAATATCAAAATAACATTATAAAATGGGTGGGAAAATATGCTCAAGGTATTTCTTATACTATTATTATTGTCAATGAAGGACAAATAGGGCTTGGGTATAAGGATAAGTCCACTTCTCATGTACTTAATCAAGTTAATCGATATCCCAAGTTCATACTTGCCCTGAATACATGAGTTGAGCATATTAATTAAGTCAATAAATCTTTATGAACTATCATTATTTTATCTTAAACTCATCAATAGAAAAATATCACTATAAATTTTGACATTGGATGAATTCTCAAGCTGAGTCTCTTTTGTAATATCTAGGTGCATATGAAGATCTTCCTTCTTTCCATCATAATAAAATATTTCCTAATGAAACAAATTCACATTAATATATTGTGAAAATGATGATTATATATTGAAAATGCAATTATATGGTCATAATACTATTCCTACCACTCCATATGTATAATATTGATGAACATTACTTAATGAGGAAACCATTGAGTTTCATTTTGGCACTGAAAAAGATCCACAACTAGTAATTTTGGTAGCCATGTTATAAAATGATGAAGGTAAATATCTTTGAAAAAATTTACATGATTATCCATACTTATTTACATGGGCATATAAATACATGCCTAGATTTAACCTAGCAATAGCTATGCATAATATTGGGTTATATCCACATGCTAGACTAGTCAAGTAAAAGATAAGTAAAATGCATCCCAAATTTGCTTTATTAATCAAAAGTGAAGTTAAAAGGCTTTTGGATGTCAAATTTATTCAAAAAATTTATTATCTTGAATGGATTTCTAATATTATACCAGTGAAAAATCCTAATGGATATATTCAATGTTGCACAACTTATTGTGATTTAAAAAAAGCTTGTCCTAAAGATGATTTTCCATTACCAAACATAGTTATGATTGTGGATTCCACTGTAGAATATGAGATGTTATCGTTCATGGATGGTTTTTTGAGATATAACCAAATTAATATTAATCATACATATTATGAAAAGGAATCATTCATCAGAATGTTGGAGCAACCTATCAATGATCCATGACACATATTTTTCATGATTTCATATGTAAAATATTTAAAGATTGCATTGATGAATTATTAGCTAAATCCAAGCATCAATAATACCATGCTATCAATTTATGATAAAATATGACAAAATGAGAAAATATAATGTACTCTTAAATTTGAAAAAAGTGTATTTTCATAGTATCTTCAAGAAAATTGTTGGGTTTTATCATTTCTCAAAGAGGCATTGAGGTCGAACCTAAAAAAATAAAAAAATATACTCAATATGCCACCACCAACTAATTTAAAGAAATTTTGATGCTTATAAGGTCACTTTCAAGCTATATGACATTTCATGTCTCAATTAGCAAATAATATAGAATCTTTTACAAGGTTTCTTAAGAAAGATACCAAATTTGAATGGCATAACTCTTGTCAACAATTTTTTGACACACTTCTACCTATTCTCATGCCTCGTATCCTAGAGTGACCCCTCTTATTATATGTTTCTACCATTAACCATGTTTTGGGTGATTTACTTTCATATTACGATGATGATAACCATGAATGTGACATTTAATACATTAGTCACACATTTACTGATTATGAGAAAAATTATATAACTATCGACCATTTATACTTGGCTCTTGTTTTCACGATGCAAAAATTGTGACACTATTTACTTCATAATTACATTAATGTCATCACCAAAGTTGATCCACTCAAATTTCTTATGTAAAATCCCCATTTATTAGGATGTATATAAAAATGGGTAATGCTTCTTATCAACTTTGATTTACATTTTATATCATTAATGTCTATTACAGGATAAGCTACTGTAGATAAATTAGTTGTTACACCATTACATGATCCATTACCCATTATTGCCAAATTTAGAGATGAATTTACTTCTAATAATATTCATCATGATATGTGGACCATGAATTTTGATGAATATAAATGTGGTATGGGTGCTATGGATATGATTATGTTTGTTACTACACAAGATGAATATATGCCTTTTACTTTTCTCTTGGGATTTTTATGCACAAATAACATGGCATAATATGAAGTTCTAATACTAGGCTTATTAATATCACAAAAGTTGTACATTAAATCTTTACATGTATATGGTTATTCACATCTTGTCATAAATGAACTTCTAAATGTTTATCAAACTAAAGAAGATAATTTAATCCCTTATAAATACATGGTCTAATGTCTCATACTAAAATTTACTTATTTCTCCATTAAGAGCATCCCCTGTAAAGATAATTGGCATGTTGATGTCATGGTTAGTGTCTCCTCTTTAATCCAAATTGATATTAATGATGATCATGCAATATTTAATATTTAATGATTATGAAATCCTTCGAGGTTGATATTGATTTATCAATGCATTATATGTTTTAGTAGTCACACATAGTGTAGATATTCTCAAGTGGTACACTAATATATATAATTACCTATATAAATATGATTTTCCTTAAAATTATACATGAGAGGATAAATATTGATTACAATGCCAATCCATGTGATATGTACTCATTGGTAGGTCCTTTTTTAAATTCTCTTTGAGGGATAATTGTTATGATGTCTAAATGAGGATGAAGCTCAAAATGTTATACTTGATGTTCATGACAGTGAATATGGAGACAAATTTAATGGAAAAACTATGTCTTCCAAGCTCTTGTGTTAAGTATATAATTTCCAAAAAATAGAACAATAATGTCATGAATATTGCTAAATTATGTTCCCAATGTCAAAGGCATAACAATCTCAATCATGCTCCATCTTATGTGCTCCAACCCATTGTCTCTTCATGGCCTTTTTATCTTTTGAGATTTTATTTAATTGGTAAAATCAATCCAAAATATTCATATGGAAATGAAATTATCATTACAACTATTGATAATTTTATAAATTGCGTAGAATAAATACCCCAAAAATTTACAATAGGTGATGATATATGCAGGTTCTTGCTAACACATATTATCTCACTATTTGACCTACATCTACAATTGTAATAGATACTGGTTCACTTTCAAGAAGAAAATAGTTAAAATATTTTGTGTTAAATTAAAAATCCATCAAAATTTATCCATGCCATAATACTTTCAAGGAAACAGTCCAGTAGAAGCAACTAAAAAATAATAACAATATTTTAAGCAATATTATTTCAAATCATAACATAGATTGGCATAATCAAATCATATACACTCTTTGGGAATATCACACAGTGTACACACACTAATAAAGGCTACACCTTACTCTCTTGTTTACAACACATAAGTTGTACTTTCTCTAGAGACAACAATACCGTCCTTCTAAGTCTACTTAAAATATATTATAAAAGATAATGAATATTTGGAAAAATGTCTACATGAATTGGAAATGCTTGATAATAAATGCGTACAAGCTCTTGAGCATATAAAATTTTATCAAACAAGCATATGGAAATAAAATTTGTGATCATGAATACTAACTTGGTTATTTATTAATTAAATAAAATTAAAATAATACCAATGCTAACAAGGAGAACAAATTAAAATTCAAACACAATTGGTTGGGAATATTTGTAATCACTAAAAAATGAGGAACAAGATTTTACCGACTAGCCACACTCAAGGGCAAACCTGTCAAAAATCCCATGAATATCATGCACTTACATCATTACTATACCTAGATAAATATTTTAAAATATAATATTTCAAAAAAATTAAAAAATATATATTTAAAATAATTCAATAACATCAAAATATTTTCAAAAATTCAAAATCAAGACCTAAGAAGCATTTTTAAAATGTTGCTAGCTTACTTCTTTCTATATGTTATTTATTCTATGTTCAATAGATAACATATTTCATTTTTCAATACACATTGTTTTTCATGAGGTATTTGAGGGTGATACAAGAAACACTTCTACATGGTTTCAATGTTAGTTTCCCTTATTACCTAATAGCCTTGTTAAGTTGGGGGAATCTCTTTCTTCTTTGCAATTCAAATAGGATGTATCTATCCATTAAATTTATACCATGTTGGGATATATATCTTTAAAAAAAATCTACTCACTCATGTTACATGTGTGTTACATGAAAATGTTGTTAACAATGACGTGAATACATATGGTATTTGTACACTAGTTTCATTTATTCTATGCCTTTTTCTTACTTTATTTCATGATAAGATAAAACTTTCTCACTTATTTTCTATGGCCCTTGGCCTTATATGTTTAAATTATTTGGCTTGTATGTCATCATTTTGTCATTTGTGTGTGGCCCTTGGCCATTTGTGTTTATGTGACATTCACATGTCCCTTGTATTGGTCTTTAGGCCCTATGTGTGACATTATATGACATTTCTTTATGTTAATTACTTGTTACTATGGTTCCATGATTCATATCATGCATTACTTATATATTTTATTCTTACTTTGGTGCCATGATACATATCATGCACATAATGCTTATGTGATTCAAAGATATATCTATCTAACACATGTAAATTCAATACTATATTTAAATACTATGATGTGATACATTCAAAATTTAAAGTGCTACTATATTATTATATATTTCATCTCTTTTACAATTATATTTTGAGATAAGTGACTTGTGGTCTATGTCTCATCTCAAAATGGAGGCATCACAATGGGCTTGTATTGAGAAGTCAAGTCTTCATGAGCAAATTTCATATTTATGGCACCACACAATTTCAAAAATTATAGTATGATTTAGAATTTTTAGATTATGGGGGCATGTAACATGCATGTGCACTTATTCATATAGCTACAAGGGGCCATTGTAAATAGTTGAAAAGTTTAAATGGAATTCAATATCAATTCATTTTAGTACATGGGTCATGATACTCATTCATGTTCAAGTTACTATATGGAAATTTTTAATTTTCTCAAGTTCAAAAGTTTTAAAGTTGTAAAGTTTCAAAAAGAATCTATAGTCATCTATAGTGATGTGATTTCTCTTTATGTTTCAATTGGGCCACATTATAGTATAGTGACTATAGATATCCAATTCCTATCACTATTATGTTATAATTTTCAATCTAAGTAATATTCTATGACAATGCACAATCTAGGCCAAAATCACTAAAACGTGCTAAATAGTTTGAACTTATCATGCACAAGTGCCATTTTAGGCTAATGTATCCCTGAATGGGGTAACACATTTATGTGATTATTATCTTTTCTTGAATCACTTCAAGTCAAATTATGACCATGCAAGACACTCTAGACTACTGAATTCTTCTAATTCGATAGCACACATCATGTGCTTGTGTTATTTAGCATTCATATTGCCGTAACTTGCTTATTATTCCATACGCAATTGACACCTTATTCTAATTATGATCTAGTCAAATTATGACTTATAAAAATGACATTTCTGACTAGGTTGATTAAGTGTGTAATATATTTCCAAATAATTATAAAAAAATAATCAAAGCCACTTAAACAAATTAAACCAAATCAATAGCCTAAGTGAAAATTCCATGAAAGTTGTTGAAAATCTATTTATTGGAAATTCATTATTCAATTATAAATCATCCTATGACATCGTCAATGCGGTGGCATCCATATGCCATTAATGTAATAAATATTAGAATTAATCCCTCCCATGTCTCATCAATGCCCCATTATTCCAAATATTAATGGGCATATTTATCGCTTTTCCCTTCAAAATTGAATTAATCTATGGCCACACATCTTGTTCTCAAGATGGATGGTCATGGTTAATTTTGAACAATCTTGAAAAGCTATAAATAAATGATCCAAGACCACAATTTTTAAGCTTGAATTATGTGATCTTATTATGCAAAATTATCTTCATAGAAATTCACTTATTTGCACAAATTGATCAATATTATGATCATAAGCCATTGGTGCACTAGAAAATGATGGAGGAGCATGCTACTCTTCATTGACACAAACTTGGAGCACTAAATCTAGGGAAAAACATGATTTCTGGATTGTCTTGGAAGGAGGGATGTTATTTAGAAGGTTTGGTAGTATTCCTTATTAAATAACTATTAGAAGTTATTGCCAACACCCCATGAGGTAGTAAGCTTGATGTTTTAGTGTCTATCTGAGTCTTTATAGATGTTTTCTTGATTAACACATGGACTAATGCATCTCATAATATTAATCTACATTTTGGCATGTCAAGTGGGACTCGCACCTCACACAAGTCTTTATATCTTCTAATTTTGCATTTAGACCCTCTTTGAAGGTTGTTTTTCACTTCTTTTTCTTGAATTTTGTATTTCTAGATATTTTGAGAAAAAAAATAGGATCAACCTGTAAAATGGTAGGATCGACCTAGAAGTTAACAAGATCAACCTAAACATCAATAGGATCTCCCTAGGAAATGATGAAATATCATCCATGAATGGTAGTCACTCTACTAGTTCCCTATCTTCTTAGATGTTTTATGGGATCGATAGGCTATAACTATGGATCTATGGGATATTATTGTGGATTGGCAAGATTATACTATAGATTGGTAGGATTTCATTATTGATCAACATGATTACACTATGAAATAGTGAAATCATCCTAGACAAAAAATTGATAGGTAAATGTTATTATTTTTATCATTTCAGTAGAAATGCCCTATATTTTGGTAGAAATGCCCTGCTAATAAGTGTTATTTCCCTATCATTTGATGAAATCAAAAACCAATGTATTCTCTACTTTTATTTGTCATTGAAATCATTTTGAAAAATGACAAGAATGAACTGTGGAATGGCAATATTGCTCTATGAAATGGCAATATCAAACTACACAAAAAAATAGGGACTTAAAATAGTAAGCTACAACATTTTCTAACAATTTCACACCCTAGTTTTAGACTTCTAACACTTTATTTGTAAGATTTAAGTCACTTAGTTTCCATCTCACAATATATCAAAGGCAAAATTAATTACATACTTTGTTTTGGTGTCATAAAATGAAAACTCACATTAGTTAAATACTCCTAAGTTTTTTATTTTTATGCTTGTTTATTGAAGTGTTTGTTTTTAGCAAGACAAGTGTTGCATGTATGCTCTCCCCCATCCCCTTTAGGTAACTTTGGTAACCAAAAATGCTCATTCTTTTCATTTGGTGCCTTGTCCAAAGGTATGAAAAGAAAGTCACTAAGGCCCTCCCCAAATCTGTATGGTTTGGGTGATCCCAAAATGACCATAAAGTCTTTTCACTTGTCTTTATTTTATGTACTTTGGTTTGTGAGTAGAGTTTAACACCTCCTCATAGGTTCTCTAGGGAAATGTTAACCCAAGAATTCATATCCTGACATCATTTTAACCCCACTCTAGGGTGGGGTATATAAATTAAGGATTATCTTCTAGAATGCTTATTTTGAGCAATTAAAATAAGCTCTATTAGTGGTACTTGACCTTAAACCATAGGGGTAAATCAAACATTGAACTACACTGAGTAATTGATGGATATAGTTGTTATGAAAAGGATAAGACATTTTCACAAAAATTTAGTTGACACAGATCCAATTTACATGATCATCTCTAGTGTTAACCACACTTGGGACCATCTAGACACACAAAAATTTAGTTTTAGATAAACTTGACTTGTTGCGGACATACTATTGATGTAGGGTAAGTATCCCAAAGTTCTATATCGCCACACAAACTCTTGATAGATGAGGGGGGCCTAAAAAAACTAATTTTCATGTGTTTTTACATTTTGTATTAATAATGAAAATCCTCTCAAGAACATGTATAAAGATAGAATTTGATAGTACCATGCAACCTTGTCAGCTTTAGGATTTAGGATGTTACACTTAGGTGTGTTTTTAATTTTATCCTTTACTTGATTGGTATTTTTGAGTCTAAAATTGTTTGTGTGAAAACCAAAACACATCTAGAAACCAAACACTCTATTATACACCATTCTATTTAAACAAAGAGGTGTTACACTAACCAAATTTAAAACACTTATTACCTTGTTCAAAATTGCATTCAAAACATTATGTTTGTATTTTTTTAACAACATTGTCATGTTGTCTGTTTGAATCTAGACCACTTGTCCAGTTTGTAAAAATCTCAAAGTCCTTCATTTTTGTCTAAAATCCAAAATCTTGTATTTCTAGGTTTAGGTCTAAGGTACTATCGGTTTACCTTTTGCACTTTGGTTTGAGTAACCTGGGTATGATTTCTCATTTGGATTGAAGGTCGTTACCTAGTCTCATCATAATTTTTATTCTCATTGTGGACTTACATTATCTTGTGTTCATTCATGTTCTAAGTTCCTATACCATTTTGTATCTTGTTACCATGTGGCACCATTATGTGACCCACTTAGTTTTAGATTTATACTTATGATTTTTCATGTTAATTCACATTTTGAGCTTCTTAGTTCACATTTTTATCTTCTTGATCAGAAAGACCACTTAGTTTTCTAGTTACAACTCACCATAATTATATCTAGATTTTTATGGTATTGACATACTTTTGACCTAATTTTATTGTGCTAGCCTACACTTTAGGTTCCAAAATTATCTTACCCTCTTCTAAAAATTGATAATTTCAACCCACCAAGGTTGAGTAAATTTGTAACCACTTTATTATATTGTGTGGTACTATACCACTTCCTTTTATTATAGCTTGTTTCTTATTTAAAATAATCCAAACACACATTTTAACATTTGTAAAACACCTTTCACATCTTAGCATATGTAGAAGAACCAAGATTCAATCATGACACAAAGGTATACTTGTAGTGGGGTCCCTTATGGCCCTAGTTACAAGAAAGAACATTATTATGAGAGACAAGAGAACTCTATCATGTTTGAAGATATCCAAATAACTGTAGGGTCTAAATAAGAGTATTATGAACATCAACCCCTAAAATACAAAGATGAATCCCTTTTAAGGTTGATATAATCAAGAACTAGGTTGCCACAAAATTTACTTATAGAATAATTACATTCATATCATAAAATCCAATATTGCTTCTTCTAACAAGGGAAAATAAACACTTATAGAGTCTACTCCCAACAATCAACATCTTGCTACCAAGATCAAGAAAATTAATCAATAATATGTATAATAGCTTATCATAGACCTAAAAAACTCTTTGACTACAACTTTGATCAACAATAATGCTTATAAAGAACAAGATAATGTGATAGACCAAACACAACATACTCTAGTTGAGCCTACATATACAATAGACCCTAGGATTGCTTCTAAACACAACAAGCCTAGAGATGCTTCACAACATGTTTCACTAGATATAGAGCATACATTCTTCATCACCCAGAGGATCTTATCCCTTCACAAAATCAAAGGATAAAAAACTCAGTGCATATTAGGGGTATTATTCAAAACACTTTAGTAAGTTCCTCCCAACCATTACATCTTTGGGTAAATTAATTGTACACTCCTCAAAACTGGTAGTATACTTATAACTCATAGTAGCAAATTGTAGTAAATGTTCATCAACCACCTAAGAATTAACAACCAACCTACTTGACTCAAGGAGTAAACTAGAACAAAGTTTCTAATCATAGGTTTTATATCCCTAAAAAACCCACACAACAAAGGCACATATCACCTCAACAAAATTATATTCCACCCATCAATGCACCAAACATGCAAGAGTGGAATTAAATGAAACAAATAATGTCAAGATTGGAAATGGGAAACCAAGTGAAGAAATATAAGCTTGATGAGATATGTCCATATCTATTTGACTTAAGTATTCTCCAAGTCCCCTTTCTACCTCATTTTAAGGCACCTAAATTTGACAAATACAAAGGAAAGGGTGACCCTCGAGAACATATCTAATTCTTTTTTGTAACATGCCAAGAGGTAGCTTACAACAATGTTTATTTGCTTCGATTATTTTCATGCAGTTTAACTAGACAAGCTTTGGATTGGTTCCTCAAATTACCTAAGGGATCAATGGTAGATTGGAATTATTTATCTAAAAAATTATCCAACCATTTCTCATATAACATTGAGCATGAATTAATAGTGGTGGACTTGTGCAAAGAAAAAAATGGGATGGAGAAATCTTTTCAGCATATTTATAGTGATGGAGAGCATTAGCTGCATGCTTTCAACACAATTTTCCAAATAAATAGCTGACTGGTATTTTTACACAAAACCTGCACCCTGAGGTGGCTCATAATTTACAATTTACTTATGCCAACACATTTAAGGACATCATAGACAAGGGTATATAGATTGAGAAGGTGTTTATTAATAAGGGCCTTGTAAATATTTATTCATATGGTCAAATTTATAATCATGCCCAGTCACCTGTCCAAGTTATTGTTGTAAAAAAACCTAAAGGGTTTAATAAAATAAGAACTTGTTTGGAAATGAAGTGATAAAATATAGACATGCACAAATAGTACAGGGTCTGTCAGCTCCAAATGTGTAGCTATCCCCACTGAATCCATCAACCACTTTGCAAAGGAACCCTCCATAAAGGGCACTCAATAAATATAGGGAATTTATCAAACTAGGAGAAATGGTTGAGGCCATGTTCCATAGCCAATATAATTGTATGGCTTGTACCAAAGACATTTCCTGAAGATCAACCCAAACTTGATTGTTATTGGGAAGATGAGTTTTGCAATTTTCATCGTGTTATTGGCTATGTTGTTTACTAATGTGTTCAACTGAGGCATCTTATAGAGAATTTGATCAAAAGTGATGAAATTAAAGTAAAACACACAATGTGAAACACTAATTAGGATATGGGAATTTACAAGGACCCATTTCCTAAACATAATCATCATCCATCAAGAAAATATCAAGGCCAATGTCAATAAGCATAAGGCCAGAAGTACAATTAGCATGATCATAATCAAGATTATAATGCCCATGCATATAACTTGGGTTACAACAACATGCCATATGATTATAATGACATTGTGGGACATATTTTTGCTAATCACGTTACCACTATCACAATAAAAATTCATGAACTTTCTAATCCTTCTCAAAGTACCAAACCCCTCATTATAGGGTCAACACCCTCTTCCTTAAGTAATGTCACATCAAGTTCAAGTAATTCCATTGTGCCTCAATTTTTATAGGTTACCATTTATGGACTACCACCCCTTTATTCTAATTATAATGACTCCTTACTGACACAAAATTTTTGAAATGCAACTAGACACTCACGAGTCACCATCCAAATCCCTTTTCCTTTTTCTTCTAATTATTATATCTCCTTGTTGACTCTAGATTACACAATCATAAATAGGCACTTGTGAGTCACCCTACAGGGCCCTTTGCCCTGTTTCAACCCTAAACCAAACTTAAACACTATTCCTTCAAATCTAAAACTAAACACCATACTGGCCAAGGATAAACCGTCTTATGCTTCTATTGAGAAGCCATATAGTATCTCAGACAAACTAAGTAAAACCCCTTCACAAATTTCTATCCTAGACCTTTTGCGTACATCAAAAGTACACCAAAATATTTTAAATGACATCCTTCAATAATCCATAATTCCCTAGGACATTAACCTTAAAAAATTTCTAACACTTGTAGGGCATTTATCTCCTTTCCAACAAATTACATTTGATCAAAGAGATATGTCTACTCTTGGTCCTAGCCATAATAACCCCTTGTACATTGAGGTCATTATTGAAAATCATAAAATCAAGCAAGTTCTTATAGACAATGGTTTAGGACAATAGATCAAGTTAATATAACAATTGGGTTATACTACCAAGGACATATAGCTAGATATAATCAACAAGGCATATGATAATGTTAAAAGGGAATCTTATATAACTATTTATTTGCCAATCATTATTGGGTATGTATCCCATCATACTCTATGTCATGTCATGGACATTGAATTGCCATATAATATACTTCTTGGTCATCCTTGGATCCATGAAGTATAGGCTATCTCATACACTTTATATCAATGCCTAAAGTTCTCCCATACTGGAAGTGAGGTTCTTATTCATGTAGATTTATAGCCCTACCAGTATTGCAAACACCTAGAGGTTAAATTTTTCAATTATAACTATTGCCCTGGTTCTAAATTCATAGTAAATAATAACAAATAAATAGTTTTGTAACTACCTAAGTCTAATTATCTCAACCCAAGTGATCTTTCTTCCACTTCAGTTGATCCATTCCCTACAACACTTGCACAATAGGTTAATATTGAGGATGTAGGCATTTCCACATACCATCTAAAAGATGCCTTTCACATTCCTAAGTTTCTCAAGTCTCCTAAATATTTTTGTCAAACCCAATCCATCCCAAAGTCATTGCATACCCAACATGATTTGGCAAAAGAAGAAATACACATAGAAACCACCAATGGTATTTGTACCAACAACTTCACCAAATTAGGATGGGAAGCTTTTATTGAAGGAGATTGGTTATATTTTGAGGCCCTTGATGATTTTTTCCAAATTCTTAAGTATCATATCCCTAATTATATTATGGACAACTTTTATTATGCAAGTAAAGGACTCAAGACACGAGAGTAAGGAATCACAAAACCATTATCAATTGATAAGCTTAATATGAGTCAAGGTGTTAGATTTATACTACTTGGGGGTGACCTCATGTATTTTGATAGCGATTATTCTAAATTGACTATGAAAGAGACTCAAGATAATGATGCAACATCCTATTATAGCATTTATGATGAGCTTTTTAACACTAACCTATTTGAATCTAACTCTATTATGACTATCACATCCCATTGTCCCCTTTAACTTTGCCATACCAACCTCATTGATTGGGACCAACAAAATTTTATTAAACCCCTCAATGAATTATAGGATGAGGAATCTATTGCTGATTACATCAGCCTTAGAGATGGATTGCTAATTGGTGATCATGAGCAAGGTTATGACTTTTCTTTGGAATCTATCACCTACTTTGATTGGAGCGTAGTCAAACTTTCTTGGTCATATAAAATATAAAACATTGTGATGAGAAAAATTCCATATGGTGCTTATTTTAGAGATGATTCCTAGATTTAAGCACTCTTAGATGGGCAAGTTTACCCATCTCTAAAGGAAGCACAATGTCTACCAAGTCCTAGATCTATAGCCAATGCCATTATCACATTTAAATAACATAAAGTATTTGAGTACCTTGCTATAGAATTTCTTGAGATATTTTCTAGTTGGTCACTACTTGAATAGGAAGAGTCAGATTCATCTCATTATCTAGAGCTTTAGGAAGAACAACTAGAAGCTAAAGCATAATAAAAGGATCAAGATCATACATTGCCCACTATTTTAGAAGATGGTTATATGCTCCTCATAGAAAACACTACTAAAGTGAACTTGGAAACTTATGATGATCCCAAAATTGTTTATCTTGGATCCACCTTCACCAATGAAGAGCATGACTACATTATCACCATTCTAAGAGATTTTATTGATATATTTTCATGGGATTACTTTGACATGACAGGACTAGACCCTGACTTGGTTTTGCATCACCTTGTTGTACATCTAGATGTTACGCCAATCAATCAAAAATTAAGAAACATGTATCCACACATCATACTTTTAGTAAAGGTAGAACTAGAGAAATTATTAGGAGATGGCTTCATCAGACCACTAGACTATTTTGAATGAATATCAAATATAGTCCTAGTAAGTAAAAATCTATACGGTAAATGCATTTGTACTAATTTTAGAGATATCAATAAGGCATGTCCCAAAGATGATTTTACTCTACCCAATATTGACATGATTTTTGACTCTATTACTAGGTATGAGATGTTTTCCTTTATGGATGGATTCTCAAGATACAATCATATCAAGATAGCTCAAGAGGACCAACACAAAACTGCATTCACCACACCATAGATAACATTATGTTACCAAGTCATGCCTTTTGGATTTAAGAACACTAAATCCACCTATCATCATGCTATGACTATCATCCTCCATGAAATTATGCATAATATTGTTGAGGACTATGTTAATGACATCCTAACAAAATCAAAAACATGTGCTAGACATCTTGATGTTCTATAGAGTATATTTGAAAAACTTTATGAGTACAATGTTTGTCTAAATTCTAAGAAGTGTGTCTCACTTTTGAGAAAGTTATTTGGATTCATTGTGTCACAAAGAAGGATTGAATTGGATCTTGCTAAGGTTAAGGACATCACAAAAATGTGTCCACCTTCTAATCTCAAATAGCTCCATAGCCTGTAGGGAAAAAATCAATCTATTTGAAGGTTCATTTCAAATAAGTGCCATAATTTTACACTCCTATTAATTAAAGTGGTCACTTTTAAATGGGATGTTTAATGTCAATTATCATTTTGAAGCTCATGACATACTTAGCCAAGCCACTAGTTTTGAGACCACCAACACCTAGCATGCCATTAATTTTTTATATTTCAACCATAGAACATGCATTGGGGGTGCTCTTAGCCCAACATGATGAACAAGGAAAGGAACATGCAGTCTATTATTTGAGATGAACACTTGTGGCATATGAACATAATTATACACCTATGGAGAAGGCTTGTTATTAATGGTGTTTGCCTCCCAAAAGTTATGACACTACATGTTGAATAATAAAACTATTGTTATTGCTAAAGTGGACCCTCTCAAATATTTATTATTCAAAGAAACTCTTATAGGCCACATGGATAAATGGGTCATGCTCTTAAGTGAATATGATGTTAAGTATTAGAAATAAAATTCTATCAAGGGGTAGGTCATTACAAATCAACTTACAAACACCCCTATTATAGATACTCAAACACTCACATTTGATTTTCTAGATGATTCTATTATGAAAATAGAAGAAGTGTTGTATGAACCTAAATAGTGTAAATTATACTTTGATGGATCCTTTACATCATGTGGATATAGGGCCAACATTTTGTTGATTACACCATAAGGGGATTTGATTCCCAAAGTGTTTCATATTAATTTTCATTATACTAACAATATGGTCAAGCATGAATCCCTTATTATAGGACTTCATCTTGTAGTACAATGGGATATCCAATAATTAATGGTCTATGGGGATTATTAGTTAATTATTAATCAAACCACAAATTAATATAAAGCGTGAGATGACAAGCTTATACCCTACAGTCACATTGTGGATAATCTCAAGTCTCACTTCAATTCCTTATAATTTGAATAGGTACCACATGCTAATAATAGATTAGTCAATGTAAAGGTATCAATTGGATCCATTATACAAATTACCAATAGTGTCAAAGAGTATCGATTCCTCATTTAAAATCTTCTACAACCAACTCATATATTACTAGATTCATAGAGGGTATACACTATTTTTGGTCCCAATACCCCACCTGAACTACCTTAGTTCAGAGACATTTATAACTATTTCCATGACCAAGTTTTCCCCCCTGACCTTTCACATAGTCACTAAAATATATTTTTTCATCACATAGCCCATTATACTCTCCTAGGAAACACACTTTATCACAAAGGCTATGATGGGATAATTTTTTGTTATTTATCTTCAAGATAATCCAAGCTAGTGATTAAGGAGGTTCATGAATGAATGTGTGGGACCCACACCAATGGTGTATTCTTAGCCAAGAAACTCCTCAAAATAAGATAAAATTTTCCTAAGATGGAAACATATGTTTTTAATCATGTCAAGAAGTGTGTTTCCTACCAACAACATGGTAATTTGATACACACACCTTCCTTGCCACTCCAATAGATTACTACACCATGGTCATTCTCCACATGAGGCCTTGATCTCATCAAAAAAATAAACCCAATTTATTCTAATGGTCACAAGCACATTCTCACTACTGTCATGAATTTTATTAAGTGGATTGAGGTCATTCCTCTCACTTACATCACCTACAAGTAGATTGCCAAATTTATCCATTACCATATCATCTGTTGATATGGTATCCTAGCCTATATTATATATTGTAATGGTATATCATTTGTAAATTAAGATGTTAAAATATATTTACACTAATTTAAAAATCAAGCATAAGAGATCCACACTATATAACCTACAAGGTAATGGTTAAGCTAAGGTATCTATCAAAACCATTGTTACAATCCTAAATAATATTTTCAATGACATTGGCCATATATAACACTTGAAAATTTTTCCTTCCCTTTGAGATTATCACATTAGTCATCAAACCCCCATAGTAGCCACTCCATTCTCCCTTATCTATGAAATAAAAGATATTATCTTAGTTGGGATTGATCTCACTTCATTACAGGTATCCTTGGAGAACATTGAGGATGATGAAGATTATAGAGTTTCTAGGTTGTAGAGCTTCAACTCTTTGATGGAAAGCATTTAGCTACCTTGGATAACTCGAAAGTATATCAAAATGGATTATGTATAAGCTATAACAAGTGCATTCTCCTCAAGAGTTTGAAATTGGTGATTTGGTCTTGAAAGAGAATCAAAAGAACACAAATGTTGAACATGAGAAGAAAGGTAAGTTTTAACCCAAGTAGCTAGGCTCGTATGCAGTCATAGCAAATTATGTGTTGGGGCCATATCGATTAGCTAATTCAAATCATGAAGAGATCCTAGAATCCATAAACATTATACATCTCAAGTGGTTCTATGCTAAACAATATTTTGAACCATTATTTACAAGATCCCTTAATTGGGGGTAATTTGTGTCAAAGTCATTTATTCCACCATTATATTTTGGATTGTTCTACCTTCAACAATATTCTTTTACTACCCTAGACTATTGTAAACCTGAACCATTATAGCTCTTCACCATTGTACCCCTAGAGCATTGTCACTTTGGATCATTTATATTCCACAGATCCCATTTTCCTTCCATTCTAGACAATTATAACCTAGACTGTTATATCCCATAAACAATTATGATCTTGATTATGATTGTTAGGCATTCTAGACACACTTAATGCCCATTTTACACAATATTTCAGATTTAATAGTATCTCATAGCTTATTTTTTAATATGAGAGTACAAAGACATGTTAGCACATGGTTTTTAACTACTAAAAGGTTCTTTAGATTCATTCAATGATGCATATTGTTCTATTATTATTTTGCTACTATTTGGTAGGCAATATTACCATGACATGATCACACTATACCATTGCAACTGGTTTAGCTATTTTACTTACCTATAGATGTACAACTCCTCAGCTAAGTTATTTTTTGTGTTATTATTTATATTCATGATCCCTATTACAACCATTTTAGTTGTTGTTTGAACTCTTACCTATGGAAGTGCATCTCCTTAGTTAGGTAGTTCCTTGTGCCTTTTGTTAATATTTTATTTATGTTGCTAACCCCAAAAACACAAAAACATTAGAAATTGAGAGATGAAAATTAAAAAAACATTAACTTGACCCTTTGTTTATTCTGATCTCATGCTCTCACCATTTTTTGAGCCATTTAAAGTTTGAATTCTATCACCATTTTTTAGCAATCATCTCTCACATTCTTGTCATTTTGTGAGTTCATTTCCTTATTCCTCTAAAATATATTAATCACATTCCCATATAATCATTTTCTTATATTCCATTTCTTGGAAGAACTAGATTTTTCCTGAAGTTCATGTTAGATCTTGTGTTCATGGAACTATGTAGGCAGTGTTCACTTACCTCATGCATCTAGAGCCAGCTTGGCCACCCCGTCCATTTCTTGTATCCCCCCACTATGGTCACCATGGGGGTCCAAGGGGGGTGACAACCATACTTGGATCCCCCTTGGTGGGAGTTTAAGGGTAGTGCCTCGAAGCAAAAATTTTATGAAAAATGCATTGTAAAATATTGTAATCTTGTAATAAATCTAGACCATTCACTATTAGGTCACAAATCTAATGGTAGAAATTATATTGGTGTATTTTTTCCCTAATATATAACTTTCCTTTGATATGAGGGCATTGTAATCATGGAATCACACTGTGTGTGAGTAAAGAAGAGATTTTAGTGGATGAATTACAAGTTTATCCCTTCATTTGTTAGACTGAATAAGAGAAGAACTAGTTGTTTCTGTGTGGACATAGACCATATTGGGTGAACCACATTAAATATATGTCTCTATTTTATTGTTTTTTTGCATTTTATTTTCATATTTATTTCATTAATATTAATCTACATTCTATATTCCTCACACCTGCCTCTCCTGAACCTATCTTATGGCCTCCATCACCACCTGAGGCATCTCCCATATCCACATATTGACTGCCCAACTCGACCATCTCTACATCCTTTATAAGAACCTATTGTGCCTAAGGTTGTAATACTTATAAAATAATGGCATATGAGATCATCGACTGAATTGACACCTAACCCTATCACTATTTTGGGGCTTATCCCTAATATCTCCTAAACTTGACCCACCTCTATCAAAGGATTACCTACTGGGGAAATGGCCTCATCAGTCAAATAGGTCTCAATCTGATCCAACATGTGGCATAAGCATCTATGAATCTTGTATCTAGAACCCCCTCGCATAGTCCTATAATAGATGAACAACCCTACTATAGTCTATCACTACCTCTACCTTAGACACTAGTGGCCCCCACTCCCTAATCTCCCTGGTCATATGTGTAAAGTAGTGTGGATCCTGTGGGATATCATATTGCATGCCAAACTATTGATGGAATTGACTTGGATTATACCTCTCCACCACATAGTTGTGGTACCCTATGATATAACATGTTGTGATCATATACCTGATCACAAATAAATCCTCTACCCATAACTATTGTGTCCCTAAGTAGGGGTGCCAAATAAAATATTTGTCCTTCATCTCAATAATCACTCACTTATAATAAGGTAGGTCCCCCAAGTGCCCCTACATGCCTAGTCTTATAGGGTACCATCCCCAATCCACATGATCATCTAGTTCCCTCTGATATCTAGGCCCCACTGGCCATGTAATGGCTATGTGCTCCCAAGCTCATACTTACAGTAGTGTGTTATGACCTATGTTATGCCCTCCTTGATATGAAATCATGTGGATGTCCCTATACATATGTGTTAGGATGTATGGTCCCTAGGCAAACCATGTAAGATGATTAAACTTATGTTACACCATGTCAGTCAAACCTAATAGAAAGAACCAACCACTCTTGTTAGGCAATAGAAGTCTACTGACAAGAGCTAGTAATACTACCACCTCTGGGGGAACTATCCCCTATCTTAATTCACCCTCTAGGTTCCAAGAAAAATATTCCACAGTGTGCATGTCTATACAGTCATCCATAATCTCCTAGTCCACTACCCCTAGTAGGTCATCTAACATATCTTATCATCCCACTACCATCCAAGTAATCTTGGGTCCTTGCCTAGGTACCCATAAAATATGGTGTACATCCTCTAGTTTCACCATGGCTTCCCCAATTAGTAGATTAAAATTAGAGGTCTTTGAGTGCACCTCTCTGCCAGTGCTGACAAGTAAGCTTTATCCATGCAAATTACTAGCAATCATGTTGAGTGATACAGGTCTACTAATACTAGGATGCCTATGAGCTCATCCATCATAATCCCCTATCATCTTAATACTTGGGAGTGTCACTCCTATGATGTAATGACTCCCACTCATTCTTATAAATCAAATATATGGCATCAAGTCAATTATCTTTCCTATCATTCACTAAATTCTTATAATTTTAAGGCCTAGATTAATCCTCTATGGGTCTTTCTCTCTCTCTTCTTATAATTTTTGGCCTAGATTAATCTCATATGGGATCCATTATATCTTCTTCTATGTTATCACCATTTTTGTGGTGATCCATCTATTTAGCAGGCCATTCCCACTAATTATCACTGTGATCCTACTAATCTTTGTGAAATTACCATTTAACAAGGTGATTTCCACCCAAAAAATGTGAGGTCATCAATGTCTAGGCAACCCCACCATTTTGACCCACAATCCCATCGAAAGGTTAGTGAGATCACTAATCTCATGGAAATTCTACCATTTTTGTGAGTGAACTTACTATTTCCCAAGGTGGGATCACCCAACTAACATTTTCCTACATGTAATAAATGTAGTAAATGACCAAATTAAATACACAAAAAAATACTTACCAATGTTCTGCTTCTTAGTGGTCACTGGTACTCTTTCATGCACTCTCCAAGGTGATGTTGGTGTGGGATGTTGGCCATTCTTCTCAGCTCTCTCAAAAGAAAATTAAAGATCAAAAATTACTATAACTAGGGATACAAATGAGTTGTTTTTATCCACAAGGGTCAAAATATAGTAAATGTTTCTAATTTTTCACCCCCTAGGCCTATAGTTAAACTATTTTATCTATTTTGGGTTACTATTTTACACCTTCGTATCTATTTTTCCTCCTGATTTCTTTTAATTTCTCTATTTTTTATCTTATTTTATTAAAATTAATGAGATTATCATTTCTTCTTATGGAGGGCCTAGCCTGTCAAATATTTTCAAATTTTCTAGCTTCCCCTCAGGGGGCATCATGGGATGCCTAAATTATGTTTAGGTCAATTTGTAATCCTAGTTCCTCTATAACTCATGAAAATTTTAAAAATGAAAAATGGGACTAAATTTATTTCTTTTGATTATAGTGACATTTTCATTCTTTGAAAAGATGTTGATTCAACCAAATGTCTCACTACACCTTCGAAAATAGGGGCAAAATGTAGACATAAAATTCCTATAACTCTTTTGTTACAATTGTTAGTCTAAACAATATTTGATGATGACATATAATCTAGGCCAAAATCACTAAAATATGCTAAATCATTCAAACTTATCATGCATAGGTGCTAATTTAGGCTAATGTATCCTTGAATGGGGTAATACATTTTTATTATTATTATCTTTTCTTAAATCAATTTGAGTCAAATTACAACACATAAAATGACACTCTGGACTAATAAATTCTTCTAATTCAGTAGCACACATCATGTGCATGTGTTATTTCACGTCTATAATGCCCTAATTAGGGTATTATTCCATATGCAACTGACACCTTCTTTTAATTATACCCTAGTCAAATTACAAGTGAGTAAAATGATATTTATAACCATGTTGATTAAGTGTGCAATAGATTTACAAATAATTATAAAAAATTAATCAAATCCAATTAGATAAATTAAACCAAATCAAGAGTCTAAGTGAAAATTCCATGAAATTTATTGAAAATCTATTTATTGGAAATTCACTATCCATTCTACATCATCCCATGACATCATTAATGGGGTGGCATCCATATGCCATTAATGGAACAAATATCAGGATTAAGCCCTCCCATACCTCATCAATGCCCCATTATTCTAAATATTAATGGGCATATTTATGGCTTGTCCCTCTAAAGTTGAATTAATCCATGGCCACACATCTTGATCTCAAGATGGACAATCATGGTTAATTCTGAATAATATTGAAAAGCTATAAATAAGTGAATTAAGATAACCATTTTTAATATTGAATTGTGTAATGTTATTATGTAGAATTATCTTCATAAAGCTTCACCTATTTTCACAAATTGATCAATGTTCTGAGTCTAAGCCATTGGTGTACTAGAAAATGATAGAGGATCATTATACTCTTCATTGACATAGACTAGGAGCACTAAATTTGGGTAAATCATGATTTTTGGCCACTCTTAGAAGGAGGGATGTTATTTGGAAGGTTTATTAGTATTCCTTCTTAAATATATCTTAGAATTCACTATAAACACCCCATGAGGGAGTAAGCTTGATGTTTTAGTGTTTGTATGCTTCTTAATCTTATGCATGCATGGACTAACGCATATCGTAATCTTAAGCTTAATGTTTTAGTGTTTTAATAGATCTTAGAATTCACTAATTCATGGATTAACACATCTCATAATCTTACTTTATAGTTCCACTCAATGTCTATAGTTGCACTTCTTTTATGTAGTGATCCATATTTGGTGGTTCCATCCCTTCAATTATTTTATAGAATACTTTATGCAGTAAAATGAGATATGGAGCATACAATATTTACAAATCAAGAAAATTTAATGGTTTATAAATTGAGACTTGATCACTCTTAATTTTCCATAGGTTCAATATTTCTCCAAATTCCTCAACAAAGGGACATACACACTTATCCAATTTCAAGCTACATGGAAATTATATGGCATTCATTTC
The DNA here is from genome assembly GCA_037957365.1 of Torreya grandis. NCBI lineage: Eukaryota > Viridiplantae > Streptophyta > Pinopsida > Cupressales > Taxaceae > Torreya > Torreya grandis. The sequence continues at coordinate 4,391,148 of JARHVA010000040.1, forward strand.
TAGGTGCATACTTTCCTTTCTCTTTTTGAAAATTTAAAATTTCAAGTTTCAAATTTTAAATTTTCAAATATGGACAATAACTAATTTTAGTGGCATAGTTGTAGGTTTCATGTTAAGGCTTCTTTCACAATTAATTTTTACATCAAAATATAAATTATGCATATATACTTAGGTTTGAATCTACTTTAATATAGTAATTTCACTTTTTTGCACCACTATAATAAAGTGAGGGGAAATGTAGTCTCATAAATTAAATAATTAAGTGCTTGACATTGTTTATTCTTGACATCCTTACCCTGCTTGGTCTATTTGTCATTTCACTAACTCACAATCTATAATAGGGATCTCATTATCTTTTAAACACTGAAAATATCATAAAATATCCCTATTTCTTCCAAATTTATCCCTATTCATTCTATATGTTCCTATTAGACCTTTACTCATAGTCTTTATCCTTCTAGGATAAGTTTGCACTAGGTTAGATAGAGCCGCACTATGGCCTTGTCCCATACACTCCAACAATAACTTTTACAAATCAAGATGTTTCACAAAATATCTCCTACACAAGTGAAAATGTTGATTCATGAAAATATTTGAAAGGTTATCCTATATAATCACATCAAGGCCACTCAATACAACACTCAAAAAATTATCAATCACTTGGAAATCTTACTACAAACTGAGTAAAAAAACACTATTTCTTCCAATTTAAATTATGTTACATTCTAAAAATCATAAGAAAAGTTTGAATATTATTTATTCCATGTCAAGGTCATTTATTGTTAAGAATTTCACTCAATATTCTAGCTATATTCATATAGTTACACAATCACAGACCACAAAATCACCTTAAGAGGGAGAATTGCATTTCCCTAAGGCCCATTTGGGATATGTAGGTATCACTCATATTAATTAGGGTTTTTTAAGGTTGCCTTATCTATTCCCCTAACCCTATTCATCCCTTTTCATTTTATCTCTATTACATTTATTATGTGGAAGTAAGGGTTTGTGTTTTGCATGTCTTTTGCGCATCAACTGAACACAAAGAATTAATTAGTCAACCCTCATCAACTATCACAAAGGCCTATGTTGAGAAATAAATAATGTAATAAACCAATAATGGTTGTAGTAAAAAAATGCCACATCCCATTTATTCCCTCCTTATACAAGCTTGTCCAATCATCGTTTAAATTCCTACATTCAGTCACAACACAGTACATAAGGCCTTTCAAGCAGTTTTTAGTTATAATAAATTTTAAAACTTATAATTAAATATATTTTAGGTAAGTTTACATATCTATAGGCTCATTTAATATTTTTATCAATATTCTAACTCAGTAAATTTATATAGAATATTGTGTTATGTTATCAAGTATATATATAACAACATTTTAATTTCAATAGTTTAATATCTAATAATTTGATTTCATTAAATTAAAATAGATCAAACAATATATTTTAAATATTATAATGAATTTAAAAATGTATTCATGTATATTTGGCCAATACACATACCTTTTCAAATGCACCATGGTCTTACCAACACCAGAATGTCCTGAAACCTTGGATGTATGCACTTGTTGGGACTAAATTGGTGGTTATTTTTGTATATATTTTAAATGGCATAGGATTAATTATCAATAATAATTTTAATAATACCAATTTTATGATAATTACATATTCATATAATATATTTCCATTAGTTATATGTATAGTGGGTAGATGGGTACGTGAGTATTAAATACTCTAGTGATGTAGTAAGGTTATACCCTATATATACTTGTTGAAGATTTAAAATCAATCAAAATGTAGTAGTTCACATTTTTCCAAGATGTTTTACATGTTTAGATAATATTAATATAATCTCTCATAATTATTGATGCATTGTGACATATTATGATGTTTTGTCTATTTCTCTATTTTTGTTTAAATCTCTAACTAGTTAAGCCACGAGGGTCTTGAGAATGAACTATTGCATCCTTGGTGAATTATTGAATTAAATATGATATATATTTGTTAGTATAAATATATTATTAGTATAACACCAATTATTCTAACATTTTGGTTCCATTTTTAGGATCCTCAATGAGTTGATACATTTTAGTATGTTTTCTCAACCAAATTTGTAGGATATTATGCATGGATTGACCATTAAACTTTGGAATTAAAAAAATGAGAATTGACATAGGGTTCTGATCAAATAGAGTTTTGTGATACTTAGTTACATGACTACTTGTATAAAGGCTTATTTTTGAATTTTCTAGCATCCTATATGATTAGATCATAAATTGGTTGAAAAGGAGATCGAGGTAACAATCAAGAGATTATGTGAACCCCAGATAATCTCATGGCCTTAAAATACCAAGATAAATTATATACATGTGTGGTATATCTATTTTACAAATGTGAAATCAATATTTATGTGTTAAATTTCACAATCACCACTTACTTCACTATGGATGAAACACTAGTTAAGTTTTTGAATAATCCAAGGAAAATATTTATCAAATGTTTAGTGTTTTGGATAAAAATGTTTCTCTTAAATAAAAAGGTGGAGTTATTAGGTTATGAGTATACCCCTTACCTTCTTCATGAGGTTTGTGTAAGGTAGGAGGTTTAGGATAAATGCATAAAATATTATTAGTATGATAGTGAGGTGAATTTAGGGAGGTAGGTCCTATTATAGCCCAAATTTTCACCCTTGGAAGATTGTTCAAGCCTTCCAATTTTATAATAACATGGATACAATCCTAGGATTCTGGTGACCTTTAGATGTATTAATCTCTATGTTAAATGGATATCTCCCCTTGATGTATCACTTAGGCTCATTCACTAATCTATCAACTTTCTAGGAAAAGAAAGAAAAAACCTATTCTAATGAAGGTGATGTACCAAAACATTTGACCACTACTAACCAGATGCATATGCACATCAACCATGAGAATAAATTGAAAAAAAAACTACTCCTCATCTACCTCTCTACATCATCACTTCATTATGGAGGTAGTGAAACATGCTTGGGCTAGGAGGATTATTCAAGAGGTCATTGAATGACACTAATGAATAGATAACTCACTTAACCTTAACACCTTACTTAAACACTTAAAAATACCTAAAAATAATATTTAAAACTAAATATTAATGATATAAAATGACAACATGTCAAGGAAGCTAATTTAATCACTTGACAAGATCAACTATTCATGCACACACATTGAAACTAGTCAAAAGAAGGAGGTAAAACCAAAAGTTTTTCATTGATCAAAGGATTAAAATTTGGAATAGATTCACCATTCCTAGGTATATGATACATAAATATCCTATTAAGGCTGAATTTATAGATAAATGAGAGAGAATAAGAGAGAAGGGTGTAGGAGAGAGAGGTGACAAGTGTCTAGTAAGAGAGTTACAAACAAGAATGAGTTATGAAACTATCTCATAAGGTATCTAAGACATGTGTTACTCTCCTAAATATTATTTACTCTTCCAAGTGGCATGATTTTTCAAACTTTGGTTTGACACCTTGATCTTCCTCTTCAAAACTGCCCCTTTTATTGGCTTGTGAGGTGACAAGTGGCCTCATTGATTATCAAGTCAATTTTTATTGATATTTATCTACTCTTTGACACTTCTCACTTATTTATAAAACTCCTAAAAATAATATTGAAATTATTACTACACCTATTAAGTGTCTTGAATTTCACGTGGCCTTATTATGCCTATCTTTGCTTACAAGTGTCAAATCTTGAATTTACCTTCATACCTATAAATATTCTACATGAAAGGCATATTCATATCACAACATACCTAAAAAAACTTAGTTGGAGGCCTCAAAATCTCTCCAATACTTCATCTTGTACCTAAATCTCTCACTATCACTAAACTCCTTATATCCCTAAAAACATGCAAACCTCCTTATGTAGAAGAATGTGCAAATGATCTTATTAAACTAAAGATATTTTTTAGTACCCAATATTTGCTTATGGCTACATGCCAAAAAAAAAAATCTCTATAGACCTCCCACATGTGTGAAACCTCCAAAAAGTGTGTGATTCACTTTCCCTAGCCTATGACCATGCTCCATGTCAATTTTTAGCTTCTAAAACCTAGTACAGATGGGTAAACCATGAAATGGTCAAAACCCTAGTCTAGGCATTTAAACAGTTTTGAGAGGTGATTAAAGTGGTTTGACAAGACATTTGTAGGATCTGAAGCTTTTAAATGGTTTTCTTATGCCTTAATCATCATTAAGAGACTCCATATACTAGAAAATATCTATCCTCTTATACTTTATAGTCTTGTAGATAGGCTTTTTAACTAGCAAATGATGTATTTCTCACATTTTTTAGCTAACTTGATGACTTGTAGAGCTCATTTATCATTTTGGGAGGCTTTAAAAGTAGTTTGAATGATAATGGAACCTCTTATCTAGATTAAAAATCCTTTTCACTTGATTTATAAACCATTTCATACCCTTCATACTCATAAACACACCCACAAAAATATATTTTGGGTAATTTCATATAGTATTATACTTTACACATGCCAAAAATTGCTAGAATATACCATGACCATGAAATTTAAGTTCTATTATTTATATATATATATATATATATATATATATATGTGTGTGTGTGTGTGTGTGTGTGTGTGTGTGTGTGTGTGTGTACTTAGACTAGATAATGGGGATGGTTGGGTTGTAAATCACTTGGTACTCAACCGCACTCACAATAACACTCGACTCTCCCGGTGATTGGAATTATGAGATATACATAGAGGGGTATGCATCATAGAATATATATATATATATATATATTACATAAATATTCTATGATGCATACCCCTCTATGTATATCTCATAATTCCAATCACCGGGAGAGTCGAGTGTTATTGTGAGTGCAGTTGAGTACCAAGTGCTTTACAACCCAACCATCCCCATTATCTAGTCTAAGTATATAAGAGTACCCCCCCTCATGATATGGATGAGTTATATTGAATAAATCAATAAAATATGTTTATTATTCTTGAGAATGTCACCAAAGTCAATAAAAGGTCAAACCAATCCATTTGAAATCATTTGAAGGTCTTTCTCTTCCATCGGGTCACTATGAGGGGTTTAGGAGGGTTTAAGGTGTGTCAAGTTATTAAATATTATTCATAGAGGAAATATCCTCTTCCCCTAAAAAAATTACATATTATTTAATTTTAGATACCCCTCTAACACCTCAAAAATCCTCTTTCCACCATGCATCTTTTCAAGGAAGATCTAAGTAGAAGTTAGTGCCTCTCGGGTGGTTGAGTATGCATTTTATGAGGTCAAGAGAAAGTTGAGGCCTAAATATGGTATCTTGAGGTTTTTTTCAAGTTTAAGATATATTATTTAGGTTTTTATTAACTCTTCACCTATCTAAAAATGTTCATTAAATGAATTTATCTCCTTAAGAGCTATGAAGTCTGGTTTAGACTATGCCTAGGGTTTATAGACCAATTGACTAGTTTGACCTTAGAAGCTCTTTATGAGTTGTTTTCTCCTATTTAGTGGATATAAAACCTATATATTCATCTTGTAACACCTAAATCATCAAATTTATAATCTTTAATCATCAATATGTTTCAAAAAATACAATCTTTTGTAATGTTTTGAATATAGTCTTCAATGGTCTTTACTAAATGTTTGACTGAGCTCTTAAGATCTCCCTAATTTGCATGATTCTATCATTATTATACCTATATATACTTATATAATATTCATTTATTTCATTAATTAAGTCTCCTTACATCTAAAAATCAAATATCATTCATTTTTTTATATCAACAAACACTTCTCATAAAATTGTATATATAGGCCTCAAGTCACCTAAGTTAGACCATTTTGTCTATAGGTCTTTAAGAATGTTTAATACTAAGAATGGATTAAAATAAAGGGTTATTTTATTTACCAATTATTAAAAATCACCATGTAACTCATATTCATGACTCCATTCACTTTTTCTATTCACTCAAACCTGATTCTCATTGCATCTTTTCTTTGTAATTGACACACATAGGTCTATGTGACCTTTTAGGACTGCTAGGCTTGAATTGGCTAAGAGTTCCTTATTTTATTACTATTGTAAGAGTCAAATAATTAATATATATATTACTTAAATTATTTATTACCTTATTTGGACCTATATACCTCTATCTAGTCTTCCCCAAACAATGTTTCTTTGCATTTTCACACACACATGCCTATGTGACTCTTTAGGCTTGTATTTTCTCCTTCTCTATCCCATGTAGGTCACTATAATCAAATATTTTTATTTATTTATTCTATATGAATAAAAATTATTCTCTATCTTCATTTAATATCCCTCATATCACCATATTACCTTTGAATACACAACTTCTATACAAGGATTGCACATGTTCTTCACACATTGAATACAAACCTATAGGTCTTCAATGGGGTATGTGGGTGCATGATAATTTCTCCATCAGATTATTTCTTAATCATCCATGATGAATTATTTATTTAAATGTTTAAATGTATTTGAAAATGCATGATAACTTTCTATGGATATATTAAAGGTTACCCATTACACTAAACCATCAACATAGAGCTCTCAAGAACTAGTAATGAATTAAGCTTTTATTCACTATATCTGAGTATTGTACCCATTCAATCACATGATTTTTAGATTTTAAATGATTAATAAACAATATTTACCTATTTTAAAATCCTTTCACTTCATTATCATATTACTTGTATGGATAACAACTCACAAAATAGGTCTCTCACATGTAAAAAGTGAAAAGGAGACTCATTTGTGTTAATACATGAATATGTTTGATATAGATAATGTATTTTCATGTCACGGAGATATATTCTCACTATAATATTAATCTTTTATAATTTTTATTATCTCACCAAGTTCATAAGTGCAATCATGAAGACAAAACTGATCTAGTGGGGATTTGAGTCACCTTTTGACACCTTAAACTCTTAGCAATTTTTCATAGAGCTAGGGGATTCAATATGAAAACCAATTCCAATGATTTGGAGACAACTAGGACCCCGTCTTATACCTAAGATATTATTTCACCATTATCCTTGTGTTTTATGGAATGATCAAAATAAAACTACCTTTGGAGGTCTTCCAAAGAGCTCAATGGAGATTTAGATGCATATATTATCGTATCTAGAATTTTTAAATCTTATTAAGATTTAATATGACCTATATAATTTTATTATACACTTTTAAATAATTTAAAAGTGAATATGACCTCTTGAAGTCCGTATAAGTGCTTGAGATTACTTATTTAGAGTTAAAACTAAAGTAACTAACCATGATCTAACATGAAAACTATTTCTCTAACTTTTTTCACATTAAAAATATCATTTATGAGCTTTTAAAATCCACATTTACATACCTTTTATCATATTTCCTTTTGAAAATAGCTTTGGAGCCTTATGAGATACAATGGAGACCAACCATATGTCTAATGACCTCATGGAGATGAAACACATCTTGATAAAACTTATTCAAAATTGGAGATACCTCTTGACCATTTTATTTAATGTTCCATGGAATAATATTACCTTTGTAAGGCTTAATTTGGCCAAAATAGAAACCTAGGTTTCTCTAAAAACCTTTAAAAATGTTAAAATACCTTAATCTCTCCAAACAAGCTTTAAACCAAATGAACAAATGAAAATATTTTAATTGATTTACTATATACCATATTGACACATCATGACATATCCATAAGACCCAATATACTAACCTTTAAGGTATTGGAAAGTTTGGTAAGACATTACCTTAAACTATGACATCCTGATTCCTCTCTAGACTTAATAACCTATTGATTAGTGGATTTTATGGTTATTTGTTGGCTAATTAACGTTTAGCTAAGATAGATTTTATATACTAATGTATGTAAAGTTATATATTTCTTATTTACATGATCATTAACTTGTTGAGTTAGTTGTACTTGTATGGTATGTACATGATGATCATATTTATTTAGTTCATTATAACAGTATATTATGGATTTATATTGATTCAAGATAACTACCTATATTATTTTAAGGTGGATGCAAGATAAATCTATCCCTCAGACTATGACAGAGGGAGGGCATCATCAGAGAGGGTGGATTATATGGAGGTTTTGGGGGATGATAAAATGGAAACTAAGGACCCACACACCACAAATAGTAAAATATGATTGTATATTCATTTTTTTATTTAGATAGCTTTTGGTTGTTATTAAGTTATCTACATTTAAAAATGGTTTATTCTCATGTTGATCTAGTTGTGTGTTTTCTAGTATGAGATTTATAATATTATATGTCATATTACTTGGCTTATTTCATGTGATGATGTTACTATAACATGTGGTTTAAGATCTTTAATTTTCCTTGCTATTCTCTTTAGTATTTGTGTGAATAATTCTACAAATGTTATTTCTTCCCTGAATGACTATAACTGAGTAAGTGTGAATGTTTTTGGAAACATCAGTGTCTTATTCATAATACATTGTTATAGAGGTAAAAAGGGACACAATTACTTTTTGTGCTAGTTAATTATTAAATTAAACATATATACAAGGCAAGGGTTATATTGGATTTAGCATGGTTATTGTGTTTAGTTAATGTTATAATGTTTAATTAACTATTGTGAAGTTGATTTTAATTTACGTAATAAATAAAAGGATTTTTATATTGTGTGGAAATTTTGATAACTAGGGTTTTGTTGGCATTAACTTGAGATATTTGAGCATCATGCAAAACAAAACACTTGAGTTTTGGGTTGCATGGACTTTTTCTTCACCAAGTTCATTATGCTTACAGTAAGTTATGGCATAGAAATTTGATGGTTTAGTTATCATGAAATTAGCATGCAAGTATATAAAAAGGAGAGGAAGATATGCTTGAGGATACACAACAAATAGGAAGAGAAAGGTGAAGGGTTTGAGAAAGATTGGAAAGAGAAAAATGAATTTTGGCATAAAAATGACATCTTTTGCTAGGTAGGGGTTGTTGGTTAAATTTCATAGTTATAATGTATCAATTAAAATTAGTAAATCATTTGAATAGGGTTTCAGTTATTTTCATTATTTTGGAAAATGTAGAAAACCAAGGTTAAATACCTGGCACTAGGGATGGATTAGCAATCCACAGAGCCAGGTATAGGACTTTGAAACCCTAGTACAAATGATTGAATGACCTAAATTCATTTCAAAAACATTACTCTGACTTGGTTTCCAAAATACAATTTATTGTGTTATATTATAGGTCTTATGTGTAATTTATTTAAACTAGTAGAATGGGATATATAAGAATAAGTGGGGTAAACACTTCCAACTGAGTTGTAGAAAGTTGAAAATCCTACCAAAGTTCTTATGTTAAAATTCATGAGTTTTAATATTATTTGGGTATTTGGTTTAAGTGCAATCCTTTGAAACTATTAATAAGTTATTCCTTTCTTCATATAATGTATTCACTTGTTAAAATGAGTCGAGTTATTAAACCCTAGACCAATTTCAAGGTAAATGGATTTTATTGCCTGAGTTTAATTATAAATTAGGGTTGGTTAAGCTTGGTATTTAAACAATTTATTGAATTTTTCCTATCCATATAATATATAATGGGTATTTTATGTTTAAAATCAAGGAAAGAGTTTACATAAACAACTAGGTCATAATAAGGCTGGGTATATAGGGTTTAACTCAATCTTTTTAAACTAATGTCAGGATAAGTTTGGGGCACGACTAAGTAGATGATAGTATGGGTTGAAAAATAAACATGGAATAGAATAGTAATTGGACTGGTTAAATTCATTTATGAAGTTTGAGTTTATATATGTCTTTTCTATTGTATAAATATACATAAATATATATATGATTATCACAGGACGTGGATGCATTTTCCATGACCTAATGATATGAATATATTTAGTTTTATATATACATTACAAACTAGTACACATTTGTCTTAATTACATATATAATTGTGTTTATCATGTGATTTAATCATAAGTAAACTTTATGTGAGGAATAACCTTTTCTCCTTTTTAATACTGAATTCATTTTTTATTTAAATCCTATGGGAATTTGATATGGTGATAGTTTGTTGACTAAGTAATTCACTTTAAGTTTTATATTGGAGTTTTCATTTTGGTGTGGTTGATAAAATGGATAAAACCTATAATATAAATACTATTATGTGAATCTAAAGTATGCATATACATTTATATTAAAGTAAACATGAAATGACCTCTTGCAACCTATAGAAGTGAAAACATTTATATCCATTTATAGATATATTTAATATATTTATATATAGATGTGATTGGGTCAATTATTGACCATATTCTATATGGGGTATTTAGTGTCGATTTTGATTTAGTTGGAACTTAATCATAGTTTTTTAAATGAGAGTTCAATCTTTGATGGATATTATAAAATAATTAAATTTAGTAACATGGTTGAGTATTTAAATAAGCATACATTTGTATGTGATACTTGTAAACCTTTGATAGATTATTATTTCAAATCAGGTGTACCTTATTCAGATATGCATATTTTATTGAATGAGTAAACATGTTATATGATATGGCAAAGAATTAAATATAGTGTTGTATTTATATGCATATATATATATATATATATATATATATATATATATATATATATATATATATATATATATATATATATATATATATATATATATATTTGTGATACTCTTAATTTAATGACTTAATACTCTTCTAATTAATAGTATATCAAATATAATTATGCATCTATTGATTGACAATTAAATGCATCATATGCATTGTTAGAGAGGTATAAATTTTTGTTTACTTGCCTTAATAAGGTTGTACTTAGAAGTGAATTTGAGGAATTCATGGGACTTCTAGTTGTGAAGTATTTAAGAATATTTATCTCAATCCATTTTGCATTGATTGGTTTTAATAGTAATTTGAATTATGCAATTAGGAAATGAAATAAAGTGATTCTTGAATTATCTATTAAGTATTGATATGATTGTGATTTGTTAGTTTTGGGAATAATAGATTCTTATTCCAATTTAATAAATGGGTTTGAGTATGAGAAATCAATAAATAATATTCCTAATTAAAGATATTGATTTGTGAAATTAAATCACAATTAAACCTTTGCTAAAAATAGCAGTGAGAGAGAGAAAATCAAACTTAGCTTATTTTAGACTATTATAACTGAGACAGGGTCTAGAAATTTTTATGCAAGACTAGGACACTATCACAAACAAGATCTTAGACTTTGTTTTTTGCTTGGATAGGAGTGCTGAAATTAGACACCCTAGGCTCTGGTGCTATAGTCCTTCTCTGACACTATTGTCTTGAAGATTTAAGCTTTCTGGGTTGTATTAATCTACTTAGTGTGAGCTTGTCTACCAATTTTTAGGTCCTTGATATCAATATATCTCCTTATAGAGATGATTATTTGTGTACATGTATCTTCTATGTAAATAAAATAAACTTTGGCGAATGGGGAAAATGGGTTAGTGTATGTAAGATGCATTAGACATGATTCACACCCTATGTATAAGCACAATACCTACATACCAATACTTAGAGGAGGGATCAAGCCATATTTATTTCTCCCTTGGAGAGTGCTTGGTTTAATAGTGAATGAAATGCAATAAATGTTAAAATTGGGTATGCTTGAGATGACTAAGGACTGGTGTAAGGCCTTGAATTGAATTGAAAGTGTATAGGCTAGTTGTATGCAAAGAATAAGAAAGATTACTTGAGTGGTTTTTCTTGTATTCTTGCTTTATTGAATGATATTTTCCAACCCTTTCCAAATTATCTTTGAATGGGATTTTATATGGATATATTGGTCATGGGTTAGATGAAACTAGACTAGGCCGATAGAATGAACAAGAGGAATCAAGAAAAATGATAATCTGGGCTCGAATTGTGATTGGATAAGAGCAATAAAAAGGGGAGACCCTAAGGTCCATCTCTATAATTCAAATTTGGTGCTATTTTCTTGAGTAGATGACACCTAGGTGGATGGATTAGTCATGAAGAGAGGGTCCTAAATTAGCTGGGGTCAAGTTTGGAAGGCCATAGATGATTGGGAATCAATAAAGTAAGCCTACGAGGGTCATAGGAGAAATCAAGAGGGACCTAAGGATTGGGTGTCATTAGCCATGCTCAAGTTACCACTTTTTACATTTTATATGACTATATTTCCCCCCCCCCTTTTATTCTAATGATGTAGCAAAGTGAAATACTAGGATAAAGAAAAAATAGAAAGCATACCTAAACTTACTTACAAAAGTGAAGCCCATGAAGCTTATATGATGTTGAGTAATGTCGGATAGTGCATAGATAGCACATTGTGTAACTGTGAATCTAAAAAAGGAAAATAAAAAGTATATCAATTCTTATTATATGCAATATAAAACAAGAACATACAAAACTAGGTGAGAGAGAGAGAGAGAGAGAGAGAGAGAGAGAGAGAGAGAGAGAGAGAGAAGGTGAGAAAGGAATGAATAATCCTCATTGGGTACATGAATCAATACAAAATCTATTTTGATTTTGAGTAAAGCTAAGTGTGTTGGGTATGTGTTAAATGATGTTATACCAAAATTTATATAATGAATGGTGTTGAATGCTCAATTCCCCAAAAAGTGGCTCAAGAATACAAAGGCTGGCCCTTTGGCTCCATCATCACCTACCAAGTGAATCTATATGATCTTGTATGTATTAATATATGTCTGGACTATGTGTCCAATCCCTCTAAGTAGGTGGATCAATAATACAAAAGCTATCCCTTTGGCTCCATTGTTACCCTGTGAATTGAAGCTAAGAACTGTTAATAGTATATATGAATGTGTATGTCATATGAGATGGATTTTGAAACCCATAAATTCTCTATAAATATGATAATGTGACATGGATAGATAAATGTGTGCTATAAATTAGGCCAATATTGGCCAACTCAGAAAAGATGGAGATTAGGCTTGTATGAAAGCCACTCCAAAACTAGAAATTTGGCTTATGTTGAAGCCACTCAAGAACTCAAGTACTCAAGAATGTGGAGGTTAGGCTTGTATGAAAGCCACTCTAAAATTATGCCAACCACTTGTAGATGGGATAAGGTATACAACTACTAAGAATGCCTGGATAATGCTAAAAATTGAAAGAAAAGAAGCAAAAGTGTTGTGCAATCTACCCCTAATCACTAGTGTCTACAACATGGATTTTGATCTAGAAGTTATACCAACTATCACATATGAAACTAGAAGTGAGAACCAATCATGTTGTGCATGATGCCTCCTGTGTCTAGATTTTTTGATAAAATTGTACTAAAAATTGTTGATCTAAACTAGTCTCATTATACAAAACTATAGTTGAGCCTACCTTTCTACCTACTTCTAGAAAACCTATTTTTTTTTGCTATTTGGATAGGATTGCCAAAAATGGACACCCTAGTGTCTAGCATTGTAGTATAGCCTTAGTTCTATTGTCCTTGGCTAAAACTAATCACTATTCTTGGAATTTTGATTATATGCCTGGTCTATTTTGAGTGTTTGATGACTGGTTGTTGTTCTAGTTGTTCTAAAATTAGATTTTTTTACTGATAGGAGCTTTGATCTATGTAGTAAAGCTCCTATTTGTTTGCCCCTCTTTTAAAGGTAGGAATATGTACCCTACAATGATTGACCTCAGAAGAAGAAACCCTACAAGTGTGTTAAGTTAGAAATATACATGATATAGCAATGATAATCAATAAGATATCTCAAGATATAGCATGGTTTGATTTGAGAGATTTTTATATCAACAAGGGTATGCCTAGATAGATGTAACAATGTAAAAGTATGAGTAATGTTCTTGAGTTGAATTGAAACTAGAAATGTTGTTATTTTTTTAGTTGTTAGTTTGAGGGATGGAGCATAATGTCCATCATGGCATCTAAGATAATAGGAAAATGCATGATATAGATCATGGCATTACAACAATTGAGAAAAAATAGAGCAATAAACACATAAAGAAAGAATCAAGAAGCATACAAGGGTGGCCAAGGGGCCACATAAACAAGGGACATGGGCACGTGTCACTCAAAATAGAAAGCAAACATACAAGGCATGTTTAAATTCTACATACACATACAAGTGGAGCAAGTAAAGTTGGCACAAAGGCCACAAGCACATAGAAGAGTACAAGCATAGAGGACATTGGAAAATGTCTTAAAGACACACACATGAATAGAAGCAAAATACATTGACAAATGTCCTAAAGCACATACAAGAGACAAGCAAGAACTAGAAATATAATCCAACTAGTTATGCTAAGCAAGACGAGAAAGCAAGTAATGACTGGAAAGATAGAACCACATCTAACTAATCAAATCAAGAGTGAAAGTATGTAAGACATGTTTAGTACAAGACTAGGTATATTATAAGAGATACACAAGTGCTAGATACTAGTTAAATGTCAATATAGTAATCTATGTAATCTAGTAAGTAATGTACATTAGCATGATAACTTGGACTATGTAGTGTAAGAATGGCATAACCTAGATGGTGTAGTCATGTATAAGATTCCCCCATTGGGTATGTATATCAAAGTGTGTCTCAAATGTAGAAGTAGGATGTCCCCTCAATGGGTAGAGTGAAACAATCAAGTAGTTGGATGTCATTGTACACACTCAAAAAATATCAATTGAAGCATGGTAATGTAGATAAATTAACATACAATAGCATGAAATAGCAAATGTAAGTTCTAACATGATATTAACAATGTAAAACATGGATGATGCATACGATCAAAATGTTTTTTAGTGTTTTCTTATATTTGAATGTTTTTAGATTTTTGAAATTTAATATTGTTTTTATATTTTTGGAATATTTTAACTATGTGCAATCAAGCAGAAGATATTATGTACAATAAAAGCTAGAAAGAGACTATGCACAAGCATGTAAATAAATCAATATGTACATAAAGATATAAAATATTAGGTTAGAGGGGGGAAGAGATCCAAGGATGGAACCCGATGGGGATGAAAATGGAGGAAAGGATCACAACCATCATCAAATGCCTTAAGATCATCACCATAAGTATCATCATATGTTGCAGATTCTATGTTCATGGTGTCATCACATTGAAGGTGAACTAAAGGTTGCTCTAGTGGTGGAGATGATGACTCTTCTCTAGGATGTTTAGCCCTGTTAGTAGATGACTTCAGAGGAGGTGGTAGAGCTGATACTACTAGGGTGTTATACTCTAAATAATACTTTGATCTTGTAGTTTATCCAATCTCTACTATAAAATTGTACATGAGTTTGTATCATGACCTATAATCTTATAAAAAAAAATGGGTGACCATCTTGCTATGACAATATATTGATAGATCAATGTCCTACTATAGGTAATGTGATCAATCCATGATCAAGTAATATCTGTAACATAAATTATGGCTAATGTTGTGTGTTACCTACCTAAATCTGAATAATTGGCTCTATATCCATAGAGGATAATATGTGAACTATATGTGCCAAGTGATTTGTCTATGATCATGAGTGTGGAGTGTATCCTAATAGTGTAGTGTAAGATGCTAAAAGTGATGTAGGATGTGGAATGAGAGCTCTAAAGTCATCTTGATACTCTCTTGGGTTGATTGGTGTAAAGCATAATCAACACAAATAGTCATCTATGAGTGTGAGTGTTGTATCATCATCTGAATAATCTTATGAATATATATCAACATCATGTACATATGATAATTTAGAATTTACCACAAGGGGTAATTATGCTATAGGAGTCTCATCATCTATAGTATTAGAAGATGGTACTACTACAAAAGTATCTATAACTAGTGAAGTAAATATGGAATAAATTGGAACTATTATTACTATTGTTGATGATTATGGATGTGTAAAAGGTATCAAAATTGTGAGCAATGAAGTAGCTAAAATGGTTGAATTTGCTATGATTGGTAGAATATTTGGAGTAGAAGGAATGATTGTCAGCAAAGGAGTGCGAGAAGTTCTAGTCTCTCCAACCTCATATGTATGTATATAATCAAGAGAAATGTAATGAGGTGGTGGCTATACTATGATATAAGGTGTCCCATCTGGTGAAATAGTCAAAGATGACTCTGTAGTTTAATAATATCTAAATGGCTAGCTATTTACTAGACATGTATATAGATATCCCTCATGGAGAAACTTAATACATCAATGGAGAGTAGAAGGAATGGCCCCCATAGTATATATCTAGGGTCATCTAAGTAAAATATTACAATGAAGAGACCTGGCATGACTTGCAACTATGTAGAGAGGGTTTTGGGTCCTACCATGATATCCAAAGTAATGGTGCCTAATGTGTATCATGGTATATCATCAAATCCTTGAATTTTCTTATATGATTTTTATATTGATGTCATATCTATGCCTATGGCTTGTAAGAATGTGATTTATATATATTAATTTTGGAACCACTATCAATAAGAACTCTCCTAACTATGCTGGTTTTGACTTGAACTTATATGAATAGTGGAAAATTTTGATCAATAATTATTTAAGGCATGTCCTCACTGTCAAAATAAATTATATCTTATATAGTTTTTAAAGTGTTGACTATTGATGCAAAATAAGAATATTTTGAATCAATAGGCATAAAAGTTTGAGTGAGTGCCTGATAAATAATGTCCTTGAATACATTAGCTTTCTAAAATATTTCTAAAATGGAAATCTTAGCTAGAGTGTTTCTCATCTAATAAAAAATGTCATATGCCTTATGCAAATCTACCTATATGGGTGGGTTGGGCCTGGGATGGGTGGGAATAGAAGGGTGATGGGGCTCCTAGCTAGGTGGAGGCATAGTGACACATTAAGTAATAGCTCTAATTGCATTATCTGCTATCTATATAGGAGTTGTAGTAGCTACGGGAGGAGAGTGAAGATAATTGATTGGTCAAGGTGGTGTAGGTACATAGAGTGTCAACTGGGCTCTTTGGCGATGGGTAGTGACCTAGGGAAGAGTAAAATGGACCATGCAACATGACTCGACATGGGGTAGAGTTTCTAAGGGAGGTGATGCAAAATATGTATTAACATTTTTAAGAATAACTTGCTTAACATCATTCCATATAATGAAAAAAAGCATAAAATGCAAAGAATGAAGCTTTGTACTAACATATGATAGGCTTCATCATTCATGTACATAATAGGGCCCATTATGGTTTCCTTATTATTTGCAAGAAATGTAAGAAAAGTTTGTAAATAAATGAGGATCATTTTTGTAATTTGATTATGGATGTAAAGGGATACCTCAAGAATCAAATAGGAGATATTACATGTAACTAGGGATTTTTCAAAAATATTTTTGCAAAATACTATGAATTTTTTAAATTAAAAATAATTTTTGAATTAAGTATACAACAAAAAGTTCAAAAATTAATGGGAAAGTGCTTGATTGAATGGGACCCAGTAGATGCAACTAGGGTTTTGAGAAAAATATTTTTTTTGAAATTACTATGAATTTTTGAAATTTGAAGTGATTTTCTAATTTTAATATACAACTAAAAATTCATAAAATGATTTAAAAATTACTGAAAAATTACTGCGAACTAGTTGATATAAATAGGGTTTGAAATAAATCTATTTTAAAATTTAATAAAAAAATTTAAAATTTGAGATAAATTTATGATTAATATGTGCGAGCAAAAAATCAAGAAATTATTGGATTAATGTTGGAAAATTACTAAGACCTAGTGTATGCAACTAAGGTTTGAAATAAATTTATTTTAAAATTTACTACAAAATTTAAAATTTGAGAGGAATTTCTTATTTTAATATTCAAGAAAAAATTCAAAAATTAATGGGAAAAATCAACTAGGAATTTACCCTAGGGTTTCTAGGTTTTAATGCGAAATTAGAAGTAAGTTGGGTTCACCAAATGATTTGTTATTTTTGAGAATGATGGAGTTTTATTCCTATTTAATAAATGGGTTTGAGTAGGATAAATCAATAAATAATATTCATAATTGAAGTTACTAATTTGTGAAATTAAATTATAATTAAACTTTTTTTTTAAATAGCAGTGAGAGAGAGAAAATCAAACTTAGCTTATTCTAGATTGTTCTAACTGAGACAGGTTCTAGAAATTTGTGTGTAGGACTGGGACACTATCATAAATATGATCTTGGACTTCATTTTTTGATTAGACAAGAGTGCCAAAATTGCACACCCTAGGCTTTGACATTGTATTCCTTATTTGGTATTGATATATTAAAAATTTAATCTTTATGGGTTTTGTTCACCTACTTAGTGTGAGTCTATGTACCAATTTTTAGGTCCTTATTGTCAATAAATCTCCTTGTAGAGTTGATTCTTCATGTACTTATATCTTCTATGTAATTGAAAGAAACATTGACAAAGGAGGAAAACAGGTTAAAGTGTGTAAGATGCACTAGACGTGCTTCACACCTTGTGTGTGTGCACACTGCCTACATACCAATACTTTGAGGAGGGATCAATCTATATGTATTTCTCCCTTTAAGAGTGCTTGGTGCAATAGTGAATGAAATGTAAGAAATGCTAAAATTGAGTATGTTTGAGATGACTAGATACTAGTGTAAGGACTTGAATTGGCTTGAAAGTGTATATGTTGGTTGTATATAGAGAATAGGGAAGACTACTTGAGTGGTTTTTGCTTGTATTTTTGCTTTCTTGAATGATATTTGCCAACCCTTTCCAAATGATCTTTGAATGGGCTTTTATAAGGATCTATTGGTCATGGGTTAGATGAAAATGGACTAGGTCGACACAATAGACAAGAATAATTAGAGAAAAATGATAATTTGGGCTTGACTTATGATTAGATAGGAGCACCAAAAATGGGATACCCTAGGGTCTAGTGCTATAGTCTAACTTTGGTGTTATTATCCTAAATAGATGAGACCTAGTGGGATGGATTAGTCATGAAGAGAGGGTCCTAACTTAGTTAGGGTCAAGTTTGGAAGGTCATGGATGACTGGGAATCAGTGAAAGTAAGCTTCAGAGGGTCATGAGAGCAATCAAAAGGGACCTGAGGATTGGGTTTCATTAGCCATGCTCAAGTTACCAATTTTTGTATTTTATATGACTACAGATTATGTAACTATATAATCTTACCTAGATGGTTTGAACGATTTGATGTTTAGTATTACCTGAATGGTATGACTGTTCAAAATCTATTTATTATGTTGTAATAAATTAGATGTTTGGAATTATTACATTGTATTTGATGGATTTAAATGCATGTATTTGAGACTTTCTTATATTATCATGTATTATATCTGCTAGAAGGAAAAACTCATTATTTAAATTTGGTAATTTTAATATTATTATATGTATAAACCAATCTGGTATTAATGACCCTAAATAATTATGTGAGATGTGTCCACTTACTTAATTAGCATCACTAACATACAGATAAATTGTAATATGATTGAGTGGTGTGTATGAAATTGACTGATCCTAGAAATTAAATAATTATATAAAAAATTTGGCCAAAGTAGTGTTTATAGTTAAACATTGTCATTTCATCTGTTTGATTTATTTTACATGTTTAGTATGATATCATATTAGAATGGATTTCTTTATGATATAATTCATGTAATAGTTATCTTCTAGCAAATGGGTTTTAGTTATCACTCTAGATTCTCGCACCATCATTATCTATCCATCTATGAAGGGAGGGTCATTCCTTAGTTGGGAGATTGTGTGGGGGATCAATGGTCTATGGTTGGTGTGTAAAATCACTTGTATGATACTCTCCCTCCCCTAAATAGTAATTCACTAGTGATTACACTCATGATTACTTATGGATATTATGAGTTCATTTAGACTCACATGCTTCGTGGAGCATTGTATCATTTACATTATTATTAAGCCTTGTATTATGCTGAAATTGTACTATTTTGTATATTTTATCTTTAAAATATTTGGATATAACAGTGTATCCATTGTGGCTAAATTTGTAAATATACTTTTATGAAATAAATTTAGTATTCATTTTATATCAGCATTGTACTTGATCTTGTGATCATTAGTTAAATAGATTAGCTCTTAACCTTATTTTTGGTTATCTTAAAAACTAATATATTTAATTAAAGATCATTGTATTGTTGGTTTCATTGTGATGGAATTTGTTTATTGAATTTATGTAAATGTTTTAAAAATATATATATATATATCTTATTCTAGTAAAACTGAGTGGGGTTGTTACATTATGGTATCAGAGCTATGGCTTAAACTCTAGGACTTAATGAGTCCACTAACACAAATGACTTATCTTATTAACCAAGAAGAAGAATGATATGCACTAGAACTAGAGGTGAGGGTACTTAAAACATCAACCCTCTAGTGGAGCCAAATCAATTTGCCATTGAGAAATCTATGAAGTTGGATGATATCCTCACATCTATGCATAAAACTAAGGACCAAATCACAACCTTAGAGTAGAGTAGGAAGTGCATGGGAATGTTGAGGGAAATTTTTAGGAAGAACTTTAAGATCATCTTATTGAGAAGGAAAATCCTCGAGATTATAGGCATGAGGAGGTGTCATAAGATGTGAGAGTTTGAGTAGATGTAGATTTGGCATGAGGTATGAAAAAGGTGAATCCACCCAAGTTCGATGCAACCATTTTGGGAGATGGAGCTAAAACATGGCTAACAGAGATGGAGAAGTATTTTAAGATTTGAAATTACTTTGAAGTCACCAAAGTAGTTTGGAGATCATATCATCTTGTTTTATAAGTATTAACTTGGTGGACAAATAAAAATCTTGAGAAAATCAATTTTATCACCACCACTTGGGATCAGTTCATAACATTGTTTAGGTCACAGTGGCTTGTTTAGCTATATTTTAATAAAAAATTGGAATACTTTTAGAACCTTAAACAAGGAGACTTTTCTGTAAATAAATGCTAGGATCAATTCACTAAGCTCTTAAATTATGTCCCTCAGTATCAAGTAAATGAGATGTTTCGAATCAAGACGTTAATTATGAGATTAAAACCCTAAATTGGTTATGAGGTGGATGTGAATGGGCCATATATCATAGATCAGGTTCTTTAAAAGGCATTTAAGTAGGATTAGTAGTTAAAATCTCTTGCTCATGTTAGATATAAATTCAAGAAGAATTTTGGAATTCTTAAAATGACTTTCAAATAAAAGAATTAGAAGAGGAGTGGAGACTCCAAGAATTAGTTTAATAACTACAATGTTATGTTCAATAGTAGCTTAGAAAAGCTAGAAACGGTTTCAAGGGAAGTTTCAAGGAGAGCCAACAGTCAAATAGGAGAGGACCACCTATGGGTTGCTTCATTTGTAGAGGTGACCATTATGCTAGAGAGTGTACTCAAGGGAAATCAAAGGATAAGAATAAGGGTTATGCTTCACAATAGAGAAATTTTCAGTAGAGGATTCATGCAATTGTTGATAATAGTCAAGTTAAGTTCTAAACTTCTCCTATTAAACTGATAGGTATTTTGTTTGATCATCTAATTTCAATTTTGATTAACACTGGGGATACTAAATGTTTTATTGCTCCTAGAATGCTTAATAAGTTGTCTAAAAAGTTAGGATTATGTCAAATGCATGGTTAGTATAGTATGGGAATGAATCAAAGGTTAAAGTTGATAAGTGTCTAGTGGAAGTTGAGATCAGGTTACCTGAATTCACTATAATAGTGGATCTGTATGTTACACTGCTAGGGTGATATGATATGAACCTAAGAGTTAATTGGCTTGTTGTGCATAAAGCTAAGGTTGATTGCTATCTCAATAAAGTAGAGTGTCAAGATGATTTTGTAAATCAAACACATATTTAGGGTAAGAAAAGATAATTGAAGCTTAGGTAGATTTCTATAATTTAACTCAAGAAAGATTAAAAGAAAGGATGTCAGGCATTTATTATTGAAAAAAATGAGATGGAGGAATATAAGGAACCATCCATTGAGGATTATCCTTTTCTTAGGAACTTTAAGGGTGTGTTTCCTAAGGAATTATTAGGATTACCACCCAAACATGAGTTTGATTTCTCAATTAACATCATACTTCAATCTAAACCATAATCCAAGGCACCTTATATGATAACAACTGCCAAATTGGTTGAGTTGAAGGCTCAACTTTAGGAGTTGTTATCTAAAGGGTTGATTCAACCAAGTGTGTCAATGTGGGGTACACTAGTGGTGTTCATTAATAATAAATATGATACTCTTCACCTTTGTATTGATTATAGGATGTTGAACAAGGTGAAAATCAAGAACAAGTATCTATTACCTCATAAAAATGATCTCTTTGATCAGATGTGAGGGCAAATAATCTTTTCCAAGATTTATCTTTGAGTAAAGTATCATCAATTGAGAATGTAAGATGAGGATATTTATAAAACAATGTTTAGAACTTGGTATGGGCACTATAAATTCACATTGTTGCCTTAGGGGTAACAAATGCTCTGGCAGCATTTATGAATCTCATGAACAATGTGTTCAGGGATTATCTAGACCATTTTATGTTAATTTTTCTAGATGATATCCTCATATATTCTAAGAATGAGGAAGAACATATTCAACATATAGATTTGGTTTTATAGTGGTTATAGAAACACATATTATATGGTAAGTAGTCTAAAAGTGCATTTTTCTAGAGGAAAATGTAATGGGATACATTATCTTTACAGAAGGAATTTTAGCTAATCCAACAATTATAAAAGCCATAATAGAATGACCAATGCCTAAAAATGTGCATGAGGTTAGGATTTTTATGGGATTAGTAGGTTATTAAAGGAAATCTATTCTAAATTTATCAGAGATAGCTAACCCAATTACCTTTATTCAATGGAAGAACTAGAGTTTTATTTGGTTAGACAAGTGCAAAAAAGCCTTTCAGGAGTTGAAAAGGAGGCTTGCTTTGACACATGTGCTAAGAGTTCTTGATACTAATTGTTAGTTCTCAATAATCATGAATGCATCTGGGGATGGATTTGAAAGATTTATTATGCAATATGGTTCATTTTTAGCATACAAGTCCAAAAAACTTAAGCCTTATGAGGTGAATTATGCCCCTCATGATCTAGAATTTGTTGTAATTATGCATGCCTTGAAAGTTTGGAGGCATTATCTATTAGGGAAACCATTTGAGCTCAAGAATTACAACTTGGGACTCAAGTATATATTTACCCAATCAAACCTGAATGCATGTCAGAGACATTCATTAGAATTATTATCTAGTTACAATTTTGATATTAGTTATTATTAGCCATTTTTTGCCCACATACTAAAATTCTAATTGATTTGAAAATCTACAGACTCCATCAGCATTTACAAAAGTACAAGGTGGAAGACTAAGTTGTGAGTCATGAGAAAATCGAAGTAAATAAGGGCAATTTTCAAAAATTTGAAGATCCTTTCAAGTCAAAGTCAAAGAGTGAATTCTTTCAAGAAAATTTTTTGATCGAATTCTTTCAGAAGAATTATCCACAAGAAATAGACCATTTCAGGAAAGTTGAAGGGCACTTTTCTCAATAAAGTGGTCCACTTCAAAATTTTAAAAGGGCACTTTCTTTGGAGAAGCGGACCAAAATAAGAATTTTGAAGGGAATCTTTGTTTTAAATAAATGGTCCATTTCAACTTTGTCGAAGGGTCACTTTATTTTCAAAGTGGACCATTAAAACTTTTTTGAAGGTATTTCTTCAAAGAGAAATGGACTGTTGAAATTTTTCTAAAGGCTCATTTTAAAGCTTCAAAGGACCATTTCAAAATTCCTGAAGGGTATTTTTCATTTCAGGAAGGTCACTTTCCACAAGTTTTAAGGGTATATTTCCCTTCAAAAAGTCCTTTTCAACAAAGCTAGAGGGTCATTTCTTAAAATTCCTTCAGAAAAATTATCCACAGGAATTATCCATTGCAAAAAATCTAAAGACCTAATTCCTTCATACAAAATGTCTAAAGGAATTATTTAAAGTAAAAAGTTCAAAAAAATAGCCATTGGGATTCAATTATCCCATAATGGGCCCACAAACATTAAAATCTATCCCTAACAAATAACCATTTAAATTTGAAAAATAGGATCAATGACTCATGTTCAATCATACAGAAGATCTAATGGTGAGCAGTGACTAATAGATCTATGGGTCCAAGCATATTAATGACACACATTTAATCATGCATAGTAGATCGATGATGAGTGGGGGTCAAAAGGGTCAAGAAGCCAACAAGGCTCAAATTGACTGTAAAGCCACCATGTGGCACAAGCATAGTGGGTTAATAAATTAGTAGATCATGAGTGTAAACATAAGGGTGCCAAGTGTCAAATCCAAGTTAGCTCAAGTTCAAGATCAATGAACCATTCTTGATCATGTAAATCAAGATTGACAATGCGAGAGTAGACCCATGACTTTTGGTGGAGGTCAAAGGGGGAGGATTTATGACTAAGGTAAAGTAAAAATAAAGGAAAGTCCAAGCGACTGGTAGGAGTTGGTAGGTGTGAATGGATGGAGAAGCCTTTGTCCTTTGATATGGCTCTCACCTCTAACATGGCTCTATCAGTCCCAAAGAAGGACTTGAATGCATGAAAGGCTCAAGGAGATCAATGGTGATCTTTGATGGTTCATCACATAATCAAAATAGTGTCATGTCTTTAAGCAAAAGGGAGCTCAAGTAGACCTTAGTTGGATCAAATGCATAAAAAGACCAAGTGTCACCATTAAGGCTCCATAGAAGCAAGACCCCTCAAAGACACAAGTAGATTATTCACACCTAATTTTGTAAAGTAGGTCAATGACTTCAATGAAGAGTATCTCAAGCCATGCTTTTGACAAACCACCACTCAAAGCACACATGACATGGCTGTGTCAGTTTAAAATATATGAGGACCTTGTCCTCATAATCAATCCAAGTGGAAGGTATGGAAGATTTCATGGAGCAAATTTGGGAGATTGGAGAGATAGTTAGAGCATTCAATAATGATCAAAACCTTTAAAGATTTTTCTCCTTGAAAGGATCATGACTCACCATATAAAACAAAATATTTTCCTCTAGTGCACTTTTCTAGGCCAATGAAAAGGACTTGAGAACTAACTGGAGTTATAAAAGAAAAAATGTTGATGATGGATTTGTCCTGATTGGACAAAGGGGTGGTGGGGCATCCCTTGAAGGGTGTATCTCATTCAATGATCATGGAAAATGTGTCCATCTCCTTTCTCTCTCTTTTTTCCTTCCCTCTTTTGTATATCCCTTTTTTTCATTTGGTAAGGGTTCTTAGTTTTTAACTTTTTTTCATCTTTCTGGAAGATGGGCATTCATTGAGATACTAAAAAGTATGTTTCACTTGATTAGGCTTGACCCTGTCAAGTCTATTGTAAGAACTACCTCTTGATATAATAATATGATGTCTTTTCCTATCTCTTGTCATTGATCAACACCTATTATGTTTGTGCTTGGTGGATTCATAAAGGAGATTCTTCCTAGTCTATCAGCCTTCTCCTTACCTCTTTAATGTATTTTCAAACTCTTTCATGTTTGGATTAGTGTTATGCCTAAACCTCTTCTAGTGTGTTAACTTGATCTTGATATTGTGTAAGCCATAGTTGTCTTATGACTAATCTATTATGGCTTCAAGCATATATGAGTGTCTATTTTACTTTGGTACATCACCTAGTTAGCTTTCTTAGGAGCCCTTATCCCCTTTCTAACCCTTTTCCCTATGAATCATTAGTTTAGGTGAGCATCAAAGGGAATTCAACCTTCTCTAGAGATTTGAACTCACTACAGGATATCCAAAGCCTAAGGTTATCCCAACTCTTGTAGCTAGGAGTGAGAGAGCCTAAGAAACTCTCCCACATAGGGTGCAATTCTAGCCTACAATAGTTTTTAGCATCCTTGGTGGGACCAAGGTAAGGAAGACTGTTGGTGTGTCTCTCCTCTATCAGATTTTAGAAGCAAGTAATTAACACCAATGGTGTCTCCAAATCAAAGCTTTTGGTTATGAGCAGACCAGGTTTGTCTCTTTGTAGATTTTAATTAGTTCCTACATCTCACTTGACATATGAGGATAATATGAATAGTTATGGTGAATATCCCTATTATCTGCCTCCTTATCAATAGTCCCAATTTGGTCCTCACAATCTATATAATGCCTATCTACCCTATCAAGACCCCTATCAAGGTTTTGATGAGCCTTGTCAAGTTCTTCATGATCCATATATGCAATAATATTTCCCTGATCCCTCTTATGGACAACAATCCCATCATAATATTTCTCCTCATTGACTTTATCATGTGTCATCCATATCAATACTTAGGCAGACTTTAATAAGCCTTGAAAATCATGCTCTATAATTGTGCTCACAAAAATGTTATGGTCAAAATGTCCCTACTCACCATATCCATTATGTGAGAGGGTCATTAGGAAAAATAAAAGCAGAATGGGCCCCTATTGAGAGAGAAAATTAGAACAAACTCATAGGTGACATGATGGATATAGGCAGTTACATTCATAGCATTGAGAACAAGCTAGAAGGACTTGAGGAATAGCAGGGCCAACCTCACCAACATTTTGTGCCTATATATACACCACCTCAACCATCTTATATGCCATCCATTCCTCCTTAAGTGACCATTTAAAATGCTCCTTTTAATGTTCCAAGTCCTTCATATGTTCCTTAGACCTTTCCTTCTTGTAAATCTATTCAAAGGAGCTATCAAAAAAATGAAGAGTTTATTTTAGAATGGCCTGATATTGATATCCAAGGCTCTATTCTTCCCCAAGAACCCCTTATAAACTCTTTCAATGTTCCAAGTTAAAACCAAGTGGTAAAGTCATGGGGTGGGTAAGAGAGGGTAAATATTGAATTAAGAGTCCAAGATAAAGAAGGATATGAACCCCTACAAACCTCCATCATCCCTCTTCAAGAGCCTTCTATTCCTAACCACCTTAAGGAGGAGTTATTTCAAGAGAACATAGCAAAACAAATCAAAGAGTTAAAAGTGAAGACAGGAAAGAAGAGGAAAAGTAGAATCAGAAGGTTAAAGGAGTCTTCTATCTTTCCCATCTTGGAAATCCATTTAGAGTAGTGGGTAGAAGAAGGAAAGGGTGTTGATTCCTAAAGTTAGATAAGAGACCTTGTAGCCTCCACTCCTTTCCCCTCAAAATCTCAAAGCCTTTCCTTCATGGAGAGCCTTTCAAGAGGTAAAGAATCAGGAAGAGAGGTGAAGTTGATCCAATTAGAGTAACTTTAGGAACAAAATTAGGAACCTATGGTAGCTTCCCTGAACCTTTCTCACCTTGTTGAGTGTTTTCAAGAATCCATTATGCCAGTCTTTGAGAAAGAGCCTCTCTTCTATGAGGAAAACCAAGAATATGAATCCAAAGAGGCTAAGAAATAAGATGCCATGAGTGACTATGAGGAAGAAATCACCATAGGGCCCCCCTTTGGTAAGAAAAAAATCAACTCAACCTTCTTGAACAAAGGGGAACATATTGAAGACTCTTTTGTAGTTATACATGAAATAAACTATACTATTGAAGATGCAAAGCTACCACGTTATGTTGAAAATGAGGGGATCAAGGTTGTTAATTATTTGGATGAACTGTGATGTTATAAAAATGATGAAGAAATGAATGAAATAGTTGATTAAACTAATGAACTTATGGAGTAGCCAGAGGTTACCAATCAGTCGAAAGGATCATTTGAGGACTTGTTAGAGATCTTGAGGGCTAGATATTTTCTTCTTCAATGTAACTATGGTCTAGTTACATCCAAGGAGAGCAACCTTGTCAAGTAGATCAAAGGGGATAGAGTGGGCAGTCTTTCAACTCTACCACCTCAAGAGTTCATTATAGACATGGACTTGTTTCAAGGCTTTAGAATGGGCCATCAACTCCTTGAGGAGCCTAAAAAACATGAAATAAATAATAAGCCTAGTCCTATTGAGGACACCTTAGAAATCAAAGAGGTATGCCTTATTAAGCCACCATTTGAGGTTGTAGTTAAGGAGCCATATGAATAATTTGAGACTATCTAGATTCACGTAGCTGACCTAGTTGGAGCTACTTGGTTCTCATTGAGCATAATGACAAAGAAGCTGATAGTTTTAACAAAGGAAAAGTAGGAATCAAGACTAAGGGTCAAGAAGTTTCATGCCTTATTCAATCCCTTATCTCATGATGTAAGAAAAGTATCAAAATTTCCTTTTGATCTAAGAGAAAAGGGTACACATAGTTTTAGGGTGTATATATTAGATTAGTTTTGTTCAAATTCCTCCAAGTGTTGTTCCAAGCACATTTATTTATTATATTTGTTTTGTTCTAGGTTAGTTTCCTTTCAATAAGTGTCTTATACACATTTCCTTTATATTCTATTTTTACTTTCCCAAGTGCCTTGGGCACTTTATTTTGTGTTGTCCTTATTGCTTTAAGAGGAAGTTCAAAAAAGCATCAACCTTGTATCCAATTTTAGACCAGCCCAATTTTAGAGGATAATGACTCAATGCCCAATGGACTAGTCAAGGCAAGTGGTCTAGGTTCTCAAGCATAGCAGGCATACTTCCCTATGAGTCACCAGAAATGTTGGCCATTTTTGGCCCACATACTAAAATTTTGATTGATTTGAAAATCTATGAAATCCATCAAAAAGTCTATGGATTCCATCAAAAAATTTACAAACTCCATCAACATTTATAAAAGTACAAGGTGGAAGACTAAGTTGTGAGTCACAAGAAAATAGAAGTAAGAAAGGGCACTTTTCAAAAATTTGAAGGTCCTTTCAAGTCAAAGTCAAAGAGTGAATTATTTCAAGAAAATTGTTTGATTGAATTATTTTGGAAGAATTATCCACAAGAAATGGACCATTTCAAGAAAGTCGAAGGGCACTTTTCTCTACAAAGTGGTCCACTTCAAAAAATTTGAAGGGCACTTTCTTTGGATAAGTGGACCAAAACAAGAATTCTGAAGGGTATCTTTCTTTTAAAGAAATGGTCCATTTCAACTTTGTTGAAGGGTCAGTTTATTTTCAAAGTGGAGCATTGCAACTTTTCTGAAGGTATTTCTTCAAATGGAAATAGACCATTGCAATTTTGTTGAAGGCTCATTTCAAAGCTTCAAAGGACCATTTCAAAATTCTCAAAGGGTATTTTTCCTTTCAAGAAGGCCACTTTCCAAAAGTCTGAAGGGTTTCTTTCCCTTCAAAAAAGTTATTTTCAACAAATTTGGAGGATCATTTATTTAAATTCCTTTAGACAAATTATACATAGGAATTATCCATTATAAAAAAACTCAAAGACCTAATTCCTTCAAACAAAATGTCTAAAGGAATTATTCAAAGCAAAAAGTCTAAAAAATAGTAATTGGGATTCAAGTATCCTGTGATGGGCCTAAAAACTCCAAATATATCCCCAAAAAATAGTCATTTGAATTTCAAAAATAGGATCGATGATTCACATTCAATCATACAGAAGATCTAATGGTGATTGGTGACTGATACATCTATGGGTCTAGGAAGATCAATGACACACATTTAATCATGCATAGCAGATCGATGATGATCAGGGGTCAGAAGGGTCAAGAAGCTAATAAGGCTTAAATTGAGTGTAAGGCCACCACATGGCACAAGCATGATGGGTCAAAAAGTCAATAGATCCTGAGTGTAAATGCAAGGGTGCCAAGTGTTAAATCCATGTTAGCTTAGGTTCAAGATCAATGAACCATGTTTGATCATGCAAATCAAGATTAATAATGTGAGACCAAGCTTAAGACTTTTGATAAAGTTTAAAGGGGGAAGATTTTTGACTAAGGTAAAGTAAAAACAAAGTAAAGTTGAAGCGACTGGCAAGTATTGGTAGGTATGAATTGATGGAGAAGCCTTTGTTCTTCAATATGGCTCTCACCTCTGGCATAGCTTTATCAATCCCACAGAAAGACTTGAATGCATGAAAGACTCAAAGAGATCAATAGTGATCTTAGATAGTTTATCAAATAATCAAAATAGTGTCATGCCTTTAATGTGAAAGGGAGCTCAAGTAGACCCAATTTGGGCTAGATGTGTAAAAAGACTAAGTGTCACCAATAAGGATCCATAAAATCAAGACCCCTCAAAGACACAAGTAGATTATTCACACCTAATTTTGCAAAGTAAGTCAATGACTATAATGAAGAGCAGCTTAGGCCATGCTTTTGAAAAAAATTTGCTCAAAGCACACACAACATGGCTCTATCAGTTTAAAATATATGAAGATCTTGTCCTCATAATGAAGCCAAGTGGAAGGTATGGCAAGATTTCATGGAGCAAATTTGAGAGATTGGAGAGACAGTTAGAGCATTCAATAATAATCTAAACCTTCAAAGATATTTTTCATTGAAAGGATCATCAATCACCATATAAAACAAAATCTTGTCCTCTAGTGCACTTTTCTAGTCCAATGAAAAGGACTTGAGAACTAATTGGAGCTATAAAATAAAAAATGTAGATGATGGACTAGTCTTGATTGGACAAAGCGGTAGTGGGGTGTCCCTTGAAAGGTGAAACTCATTCAATTATCATGGATAATGTGCCCCTCTCCTTTCTCTCTCTTTTTCTCTTCCCTCTTCTATATATCCCATTTTTTTCATTTGGTAAGGGTTCCTAGTTTTAAGACTTTTTTCATCTTTTTGGGAGATGGACATTCTTTGAGATACTAAAAAGTATGCTCCACTTGATCAAGCTCAACCTTGTCAAGTCTATTGTAATAAATACCTCTTGATGTAATAAGATTATTTCTTCACCTATCTCTTGTCATTGATAAGTGCCTTATTATGTCTATTCTTGGTGAATTTGTGAAGGAGATTATTCCTAGTCTATCAACTTTTTACTTGCCTTTTTAATGTATTTTCAAGCTCTTACAATTATAGATTAGTGTTATGACTAAAAATCTTCTTGTGTTAACTTGATCTCAAGATTGTGTAAGCCATATTTGTCTTATGACTAATCTAGTGTGGATTCAAGCATAGATGAGTGTCTATTTTAATTTGGTGCATCACCTAGTTAGCTTTCTTAGGATCCCTTATCCCTTTCTAACCCTTTTCCATATGAATCATTATTTTAGGTGAGCATCAAAGAGGAATTTGGCCTTCTCCATAGGTTCAACCTCACTGTATGATACACATAGCCTAAGGTTGTCCCAATGCTTGTATCTAGGAGTGAGAGAGCCTGAGAAACTATCCCATAAAGGGTGAAATTATAGCCTATAATAGTTATATCAAGGGCAAGAAAAATAGAGTTATATATGCCCTAAGTTATAGAAGGTACATAGTAGCCTTGGCTACTGTCAGGATTACTTTCCATGATCAGGTAATGAAATTCTCCTCAATAGATGAATTCTATGAACAGGTTAAGAAAGAATTATCAGACAATGCTTAGAATCCCAAGTTTAAAGGATTCAAGTTGGAGAGTGATGGTATTTTGAGGTATAATGGTAGCATGTATGTGTCTAATAGAGATAAATTGAGGAACAAAATGCTAAAATAATTACATAATTCCCCTTATTTAGGACATCCAAGAGTAACTAATCTCATGGTTGAGCTAAGACCTCTCTATTTCTAGAAAGGGATTAAAAAGGATGCAATGAATTTTTTATCTTGGTGTTTAGAATGTTAGCGTGTGAAAGCTGAGCATGTGCATCCAGCAAGATTTTTATACCTTCATGATATACTAGAATGGAAATGGTAGGTAGTTAGCATAGAATTTATCCAAGGGTTGTCTTTATCATGAAATCGACATGATATGATCTTATTGGTAGTTGACAAACTAACCAAGTTAACTTCATACCGGGTAATTTGATTGATGATGCACCTATACTTATGAAAAGATTCATGAAATAGGTGTATTAATTACATGGATTTCCAAAAAAGATCATTTCTAATCAAGATTTTAGAATGCCTTTTAGAATTTGGTTGACTTTAAATTCAGCTTTGGGTATGGAATTAAATTTTAGTAATGCATATCACCCAAAAATAGATGGATAAATAAAGAGGGTTAACCAAGTTTTATAAGATCTCTTTCGAATGTATTACATGGATCAACATTATAATTGGGAAGATTAATTTCCATTGGTTGATTTTTCCTACAATAACTCATACCAATCAGTGTTAAAAATGGATTTGTTTGAGAAATTATATGGAAGGAGGTGTAGAACACCAATCAGTTGGGACATATTGGAAGACATGGTAGTCTTTGGACCTAAAATGCTTATGGAGATGGAAGACCAAGTTAGAATAATCAAGCAAAGGTTGGTTGAGGTTACTGATAGATAAAAAAGTTATGCTGATCTGAAAAGAATAACAAGGTGATTTTATGTTGGTGATAAAATATTTCTATGAGTTAATTCTCAAAAAATCTTGATTAAGTTTGGTAAATTAGTGAATCTTTGACCTAGATATGTGGGACCCTTCGATGTTCTGTAAGTGATCAATCTTGTAGCGTATAGGCTTACTATGCCACAAGCTCTAGTTCTTTTGCATAATGTTTTTAAAATGCCCTATCTTGAAAATTATGTTGTTGATCCTTCTCATGTGTTAGATTGGAATGCTTTATAGGTTCTAGATCTTAGGGTCATCATAGTAGAACCAATCAAAATAATTGACACTCATAAACTCAATTAATAAAAAAGTTTCATAGTGAAAGGTCCAGTGGGACCAATATTATGAAGATAATGCCATATAGGAGGATTATGATGAGTTTTATAAGTTATTTCCACATTTTTTTACTTAATAT
Source organism: Torreya grandis (assembly GCA_037957365.1). Lineage (NCBI taxonomy): Eukaryota > Viridiplantae > Streptophyta > Pinopsida > Cupressales > Taxaceae > Torreya > Torreya grandis. The sequence goes on from JARHVA010000040.1 coordinate 4,423,924, forward strand.
GTTTGTTGGATATTATTTAATTTTTCATTAAATAATGTTTAATTTCAAAACTTATGTTAAAATAAGTGTCATTGGGATGATAACCAACTTTAGGAGGGAAGGATGTTACATCTTGATTCCTCTGTAGACTTAATAACCTACTGATTAGTGGATTTTATGGTTATTGATTGGCTAATTATTATTTAGTTAAGTTGGATTTTATATACTAATGTATGGAAAATTATATATTGCTTATTTACATGATCGTTAACTTGTTGAGTTAGTTATACTTTTATGTTATGTACATGATGATCATGTTTATTTAGTTCATTATAGTAATATATTATAGATTTTATATTAATTTAGGTTAACTACTTTTATTTTTTAAAGGTGGATGTTGGATAGATCCATCCCTCATACTATGATGGAGGGAGGGCATCATCGAAGAGGGTGGAGTAGATGGAGGCATTATGAGATGATATAATGGAAATTAAGTACCCACACACACCACAAATAGTATTAAATGCTTGTATATTCATTATTTGATTTAGATAGTTTTTATTATATTTTTGGTTGATTCTCATGTTGATCTAGTTGTGTATTTAATAGTATGATATTTATACTCTTATATGTTGTATTACTTGGCTTATTTCATGTGATGATGTTACTATAATGTGTGTTTTAAGATCTTTAATTTTCCTTGATGTTGTCTTTAGTATGTGTGTGAATAATTTTGAAAACATTCTTTCTTCCCTGAATGACTGTAACTAAGTAAGTGTGAATGTTTTTGGAAACATCAATGTCTTGTTTATAATACATTTCTATAGAGGTAAAAAGGGGCACAATTACTTTGTATGCTAGTTAATTATTAAACTGAACATATATACAAGGCAAGGGTTAAATTGGATTTATCATGGTCATTGTGTTTAGTTAATGTTATAATGTTTAACTAACTATTTTAAAGTTGATGTTAATTTACATAACAAATAAAAGCATTATTATATTGTATGAAAAGTTCAAGAACTAGGGTTTTGTTGGCATTGACTTGAGTTATTCGAGCATCATGCAAAATAAAACACTTGAGTTCTAGGTTACATGGACTTCTTCTTCGCCAAATTCATTATGCTTACAATAAGTTATGGTGGATATTGTGGATGGTTTATTTAGCATGAAGGTAGATAAAGAGGAGAGGAAGTGATGTTTGGGGATACACGATAAATAGGAAGAGAAAAGAAAAGTGTTTGAGCAAGATTGGAAAGAGCAAAATGAATTTTGGGATAGCAGTGACTTCTTGTGCCAAGTAGGGGTTATTGGTTAAATTTCATAGTTGTAATGTATGAATTAAAATTGGTAAATCATTTGAATAGGGTTTTAGTTATTTTCAATATTTTGGAAAATGTAGAAAACTAGGGTTAAATAGCTTGCACTAGGGGTGGCTCGACCATCCACAGAGCCAGGATAGGACTCTAAAACCCTAGTACAAATGGCTAAATTCCCTAAATTCATTGAAAAAACATTAATCTGAGTTGGTTGCTAGAATGAAAATTATTATGTTATATTATAGGAATTCTTTGTAATTTATTTAAACTAGCATAATGGGATAAATAATAATGAGTGGGGTAAACACTTCCAACTAACTTTTAGAAAGTTGAAAACCCTACCAAAGTTCTTAGGGTAAAATTCATTAGTTTTAATATTATTCAGGTCTTTGGTTTAAGCGTAGTCCTTTGAAACTAGCAATAAGTTATTCATTTCTTCATATAATGTATTGGCTTGTATACTTGTTAAAATGAGTTGAGTTATTAAACCCTATACTGATTTTGAGGTAAATGGATTTTATTAGCTGAGTTTAATTATAAATTTGGGTTGGTTAAGCTTGGTCTTTAAACAATTTTATTGAATTATTCCTATTCTTATACATATATAATGGGTATATTTTGTGTTTAAAATTAAGGCAAGATTTCATATAAATAACCAGGTCAGAATAAGGCTAGGTATATAGGGTTAAACTTAGTCTTTTAAAACTAGTGTTAGGTCAATTCTAGGGCACAACTGAGCAGATGATAGTATGGGTTGAAAAATAAATAAGGAACAACATAGTAATAGGACTAGTTAAATTCATTTATGAATTTTGAGTTTATTTATGTCTTTGTTATTGTATAAATATACATAAATATATATTATTATCATAGGACATGGACAAGTTTTCCATGACCTGATGATATGAATATATCTATTTATATATACATTATGAACTAGTACACAGATGTTTTAAATACATATATAATTGTGTTTATCATGTGATTAAACCATAAAGAAGCTTTATGTGATGAATAACATGTTCTCTTTTTTAAGATTGAATTCATTTTGTATTTAAATCCTATGGGAATTTAAAATGGTGACTATTTGTTGACTGAGCAATTCACTTTAAGTTTTATATTACAGTTTTCATTTTGGAATTGATGAGAAAATGGTTAAAACCTATAGTATAAATACTATTGTGTGAATATGAAGTATGCATATACATTTATATTAAAGTAAACATGAAATAACCTCTTGCAACCTATAAAAGTGAAAAATTTTATATCCAATTATAGATATATTTAATATATTTATATATAAATGTGATTGGGTAAATTAATGACCATATACTATATGGGGTATTTAGTGTGGATTGAAATTTGGTTGGAACTTAATCACATTTGTTTAAACTATATTTCAATCTCTTATGGATATTAGAAAATAATAAAATTTAGTAACATGGTTGAGTATTTGAATATGCATACATTTGTGTGTGATACCTGTAAACCTTTGATAGATTATTATTTCAAAGTAGGTATATCATATTTAGATATGCAAATTATTTTGAATGAGCAAACATGTTATATTATATGGCAAAGAATTAAATATAGTATTGTATTTATATGTGTCTAAATATATGTTTGTGATACTCTTAAGTTAATGACTTAATACTCTTCTAATTAAGAATACACCAAATATAATTATGCATATACTGATTGATGATTAAATGTGTCATATGCATTTTTAGATAGGTATAAATTCTTGTTTACTTGCCTTAATAAGGTTTAACTTAGAAGTGAATTTAAGGAATTTAGGGGACTTCTAGTTGTGAAGTATTTAAGAATATTTAGTTCAATCCATTTTGCATTGACTAGTTTTATGAATAATTTGAATTATGCAATTTGGAAATGAAATAAAGTGGTTGTTGAATGAGATATTAATTATTGATATGATTGTCTAGCTATATAATCTTACCATTCTAGTTTGATTGATTTGATGTTTAGTATTACCCAAATGGTATGATTGTTTCAAAATCTATTTATTATATTGTAATAAATTAAATGTTTGTAATTATTACATTGCATTTGATGGATTGAAATGCATGTCTTTGAGACTTTCTTGTATTAACATGTATTATAGTTTCTAGAAGGAAAAAATCATTGTTGAATTATGTTGGTTTTAATATTATTATATATAAAAACCAATATGGTATTAATGACCCTATATAAGTAGGTGAGATGGATTCCACTTAATTTATTAACATCACTGATACACAAATAAGGTGTAATTTAATTGAGTGGTGTGTATGAAATTGATTGATCCTCAAATTCAAATAGCTATATGAAAACTTTAGCCAAATTGGTGTTTATGGTTAAACATTGTCATTTCATATGTTTGATTTAGTTTACATGTTTATTACGATGTCATGTTAGAATGGATTTCTTTATGATATATTACATGTAATAGTTATCTTATAACACATGGGTTCTATTTGTCACTCTTGATTTCTACAATGTCATTATCTACCCATCCATGAAGGGAGGTCCATTCCCTAGTTGGGAGATTTTACGAGGGATTGATGGTTCATGGTTGGTGTGGAAAAGCACTCAAATGATGCTCTCTCTCCCCTTAGTAGTACTTTACTAGTGAATAAATTCATGATTACTTATAGATACTATGAGTTCATTGAGACTGGCATGCTCAATGGAATATTATATCATTGTACATTATTATTAAGTCTTGTATTATACTAAAATTATATTATTTTATATATTGTATCATTACAACAGTTGGTTGTAACACTATATCAGTTATGGATGAATTTGTAAATATACTTTTATGAAATAAATTCAGTATTCATTTTATATTAGAATTGTACTTGATCTTGTGATCATTAGCTAAATATATTAGATCTTGACCTTATTTTTGGTTATCTTAAAAACTAATGTATTTAGTTAAATATCATTGTATTGTTGGTTTTATCATGATGAAATCTATTTATTGAATTTGTGTAAATGTTTTAAAAACAAAATTACCCTATTCTAGTAAAACCCAGTGGGATTGTTACATAAATAATGCTAACAATTTTTTTCAAAAGACTATTTAAGACATCACAAGGCATGAAAAAGACTATAAACAAGGTATATAAACATGAAAAGCATGTTTTTTGTACAAGGGGTTGTTCTTTGATCTTGGGGTTCAAAATGGTCAAAAAATTGGTGATTCGTGGGGTAGCATGCCTACAATGCTTATTAAACCAATAGCTTTGTCAATCCATGGGTAATGGAGTCACTTTCACTCAAACTCAAACCTGATCAGACCTTAACATGACTGAAAAATGTTTTAAGATAACACAAGACAAATGATTACCTCTAAGACACATAAAAAAAATATAAACACACAAAATAAATAAAATCATAAATAATACACACACCACACTTGTGCTACAAAGCACTTAGAGAACACAAAAAAATAAGAAAACTACTATTTACAAACAAACCTACTAAGATTGATCCTCATAGATCCAAAGAGAAGATTTTGATATCATCTTCTTCAAGTGATGAGCAAGGATGTGAAATAAGTTGCCTCTTGGACCTTTGATTTTTTGACCTCATCTACTTCTTTATTACCAATCCTCTTGGTAGACCTTCAAGTGAATCATCATCATCAAATATGTTCCCAATGAATACAAATTCATCTTGATCCACAAAACTTACCCCATACTGATGTTCCATGTAAAGATGACTCTCTACTATGACTATAGCTTCAAATTCAACCTTTGATGACTTATTAGAGTCATGAATTTCAATGTGTACATTTTGATCAGCTCCTTCTTGGACATGTTTAGTTGAAAGTATAGATCTGTCATCCAAACTCAAGAAAAAAGTTTCAAGTTCTTCCCAAAAGTCAACGTCCTTTTGGTCATTTTAAAAGATGCCAATTTCAACCTCATTCATTCCATTCTCTTTAAGGATAGTAGGCTCATCAAATGCTTTAATTAAACCATGGCTTAACTTAGTTTTGGATTCTTCAATCTCTATCACTTGCTCGTGATGCTCAATAGGGCTAATGACCAAAGTGTCCTCATGAAATCTTACCTTATACTTAGTTTCATCTTCACTCAAGACCACCATGTCATCATTATCTCCTTCAAGATATACCTCATGCTCCATCCTATTAGTCTTCTCATCTTGCTCATCAAGAGGTCTATTGCTATTGAATATTTCAAGCTCTCCCATGAAGTCATGGTACAAATGTTATCATGAGTTATCTTCATCTTGCTTGTCAAACACTGTCACTACTTCTTCATGCTTATTTGAAGCTATAGATTTCTCATGTATGTCTTCTTAAAGGATGTTTCTTGATGGCTCCACTATAATTATCTCCTTCAACTCCTTTTTGATATAAGAGATAGGCTCATCATTTTCAATGAAGAAAGGTAATTCAAATTAAATTTTTACCTCTTCTTGGTCATTTGAACACCCTTGAAGGTTCTACAAGTGTACCTCAACTTTTGCAACTTCACTCATGACTACCATGTTATCATTCACTCTCTCTTCAAGTTGCTCATCAAGGAATGCCACTACTTCTTCACCTCCTTCTTGAGGACCTTTTGTAGCTACAACCTCATCTTCTACCTTCAAAAACATAGGATATTTTTGATAAAAGGAGGGGATAAAAGGGAAAGAGAACTCTTTGGTCTACTTGAAACTTTATAAAGTATCTTTCCAAATTAAGATTTTGGGTTTAGGCTTATTGGAATATTCTTAGAGAGGATCTTGAGGAAGGAAAAAAGAGTTCATTGGCTTGACTTCTAACACCTTATATCTTTCTTGGTCTTTGGTGGGCATAGGAGAATATTCATTCATAAGGGTTAGCATGGTGTAACCAGGAAACATAGTCCATAAAGGATTCCAAGATAGAGTAATCTTGGGTTCTTGAGGAAGGGTGGGTGTAGATTAAAGAAGACTTGGAATCAAAGGAGGTTGACTAGGGATAAGAGATGTTGGTTGAGGTTGTTTGGGTTGGATTTTTTGTTTTTCTCATCTCACTAACTTGCTCTCCATGAATTGAATTATGTCTCTTATCTACAACCTTTCACTTGTTATGACAAGTTGATTTTGTCTATCAAATAATGTACACTTCCACCTTGTAAAATATAATGATTATTTTATCTTTTGCAAGAGGTTGATAGGAAAAAAATGGTCAAGATCAATTATTCAATCCATCTTCCTCATTATTATTTCATTATTTTACATTATCATGAGTAGCTGAGTATCTTTCTCTTTCCTAGCTTGAATTTGCCTAGCTCTAGATTCTTCCTCAAACCTCAACTCTTGATGATAGACAAAGGTCTAATATTCAATATCTTCTTATTGCTTATGGTATTCCCTCATTATATGATTATCCTCCTTTTGTTTCTCAAAATCAAGAATCAAAATTTTAACACCTTGTTTAGGTTGATTGGGAATATAATGACCTTTCCAAGGCTAGTTAAAAGTATGCATAAGAGTAGGAGGTGAATAAATGCTATGAGAAGACTGATATGTTATTAAATGGCTTCTTGAGGATAAGCCATGAACATCATTAGTATGATATTAATAATATATACATATGGGATATGCATTTTCACCAAATGGAGATTGAGAATACATACCAATTTTTTATTTTTAAGCACTTAGTCTACTTATGCCATCTATAGTTCATTTGGAGTCACTATTGATGTTTTTTGAATGACTCTAAAGGATAATATGTCAAAGGAAAACACCAAAAATCCTTCAACTACTTTATACCTTGATCCCACTAGATTTCCAAAACTATTATAGCCCAAATTTGCACCCTTGGAAGATTTTTCAAGCCTTCTAAATTTGGGGTAAAATGGAGATAATCTTAGGATGTAGGTGACCTTTATATGGATTGAATATGTAGGTTAAATGGCTAGATCCCATTGATGTATCACTTAGGACCATTAATTAATTTATCAACTTGATAAAAAAAGAGAGAGAAAACCTATTATAATAGAGGTGATGCACCAAAACATTTGACCACTACCAACTAGTTGCATATGCACATCAACCATGAGACTAACCTGAAATAAACATTATTCTTTATCTACCTCTTTGCATCATCACTTCATTATGGATGTAGTGAAATATGTTTGGGATAGGAAACTTAGTCAAGAGGTCATTGAATGATACTAATTGATAGATAACTCACTCAACCTTCCCACCTCACTTAGACACTTCACAAGACCTGAAAAGAAGCTTTCAAATTGAATATGAATGATAGAAAAGGACAACATGCCAAGGAAGTTAAGCTAATCACTTGGAAAGATCAATTATTCATGCACAGACATTGAAACTAGTCAAATCAGGAGGTAAAACCATAATTTTCTCATTGATCAAAGGCTTATAAATGGGTAGGGCTTCACCATACCTAGGTGGAAGATACATATATAGCCTATCAAGGCTAAATTTATAGATAAATGAGAGAGAAGAAGATAGAATGGAATATGAGAGAGAGGTGACAATTGTATATCAAAAGAGTTAAAAACAAGAATTAGTTATGAAATAGTCCCATCAAGTATCCAAGACATGTTTCTCTCCTGAATATGTTTTCCTCTTCTAAGTGGCATGGAGTTTCAAACTTGGCTTGACACCTTGATATTCCTCTTAAAAACTACCCCTTCTCTTGCCTTTTGAGGTGACAAGTGGCCTCATTAATTTACAAGTCATAATTAAATTATCTTTCTCTACTTTTTTACACTTTTCACTTGATTAGGAAACTCCAAAAATTGACATTGTAATGATGATTACACCTCTTAGGTGTCTTGAAGCCCACTTGGCCTTACTATGCCTATCTTTATTTGCAAGTGTCAAATCTTGACTTTTCCTTCATAACTTTAATTATTCTCCATGAAATACATATTCACATCACAATATACCTAAAAAAACTCATTTATATGCCTCAAACTCTCTCCAAGACTTCATCTTGTACCTAAAGCTCTGACTAGCACTCAACTCCTTGTATCCCTAAAAACATGCAAAAATCATTTTGTAGAATAATGTACAGATTATCCTAAGGAAATAAATATAATTTTGAGTACCCATTATACCCTTACATCTCCAATCCAAATTTCATAACTTTTAAGTGAGTTTAATTTTCCTTTTTCACCTACTCTCTCTCCCCAACTAGGCCTCCATGCCTAGAAACTAATTTTTTACTCTACATACCTCCCACACATGTGAAACATTTAAAAAGTGTCTGATTTAATTTCCCCATCATATTACCATGATCCATGTCACTTTTTATCTTTTGAAACCTTGTAGGGATGGGTGAACCATGAAATGGTCAAAACACTAATTTAGGTATTTAAACAGGCTTGAGAGGTGATTAAAGTGGTTTGGAAAGAAATTTTCGAGATATAAATCTTGGAAATGTTTTTTTTATGCCTATTACATAATAAATAAAATTCATATACTTTAAAATATCTCTCCTCTTGTACTTCATAGGATTGTAGATAGGCCTTTTAAGTAGCAAAAGATGCATTTCTCCCCTTCTTGGCCAACTTGATGACTTGCAAATCTCAATTAGAATTTTTTGAGGATTTAAAAATAATTTTAATGATCATTTAACCTATTATATATCTTAAATATACTTTTCACTTGATTTAGAGACCATTTCATACCCTACACACTCATAAACACACCTACAATCATGTATTTTGGGTAATTCCATATAATACTATACTTTGCACATGCCAAAAATTGTTTGAAAATATTTTTATGAGAATTTATAAGGTCATAAAATTTAATACAAGGTAAAACCAATCCATTTTAAATCATTTAAAGGTATTTCTCTTTCGTCGGGTCACTATGAGGGGTTTAAGAGGGTTTACGGTGTGTCAAGTTCTTAAATATTATTCATAGAGGAAAGAGACTCTTCCCATAAACCAATGCCATAATATTGAAGTGTAGAGACTCATACAACACATCCAAAATAATTTTTCCACCATGTATCTTTTCAATGAATATCTAAGCAAAAGGTTGTGCCTCTCGGGTGGTTGAGTATGCATTTTATGAGGTCAAGAGAGAGTTGAGGCCTAAAGATGGTGTTTTGAGGTTTGTTTCAAGTTGTATATGTATTATTTATGTCTATAGGAAATATTAACTTGTCTTATAATGTTAATATAATTCATTTATCTCCTTAATATCTATGAAGTCTGGTTTAGATTGTGCCCAAGGTTTATAGACCAACTGACTGGTTTGACCCTAGAAGCTTTTTCTAAGTTGTTTGTTCCTACTTAGTGGATATAAAACATTTAGATTAATATTATAACATCTAAATAATCTAATTTATTCTCTTTAATAATCAATATTTTCCAAAAAACACAATTTTTTGTAATGTTTTGAATATAGGCTTCAATGGTATTTACTAAATGTTTGATTGAGTTCTTAAGATCTCATTGTTTTGCTTAATTATATCATTGTTATACCTATATATACTTCTATAATATTAATTTATGTAATTAATGAAGTATAATACCATCTAAAAATAAAATCTCATTCATTTTTTTCTTTCAATAGACACTTCTCATAAAAATGTATATATAGGCCTCAAGTCATCAAAATTAGACCATTATGCCTATAGGTCTTCAAGAAGGTTTAATACTAAGAATGGCTTCAACTGAAGGGTTATTTTCTTTAAAAATTATTCCAAATCAGCATGTAACTCATATTAATTACTCCATTCACTTTTTATATTAACTCAAACCCAATTCTCATTGCTTCTTTTCTTTGCAATTAACACACACAAGCCTGTGTGAACTTTTAAGACTGTTAGGCTTGAAATGGCTAAGAGTTCCTTATTTTATTACTTTTGTAAGATTAAAAAACTTATTATATATATTCCTTGACTTCATTATGACATTTTTATTACATCTTTACCTCCAATCTACTCTTCCCCAAACAAATTTTATTTGCATTTTCACACACACAGTGTTGTGTGACTCTTTAAGCCTGCATTTTCTCCTCATTTATCACCTATAGGTCACTATAAGCCAAGAGTTTTATTTATTAAAAATTATAAACTATATTCATATAATATCCCTTATATCATCTTATGATCTTTGAACACAAAACTTCCATATTAGGATTACACATGTTCTTCACACATTGATTACAGACCTGGAGGTCTTCAATGGGGTTAATGGGAGCATGATAATTTATCCATTAGATTACATCTTTATAATCCATGATAAATTATTTATTTAATGGTTTAAATTTATTTGATAAGGCATGCTAAATTTATATGGATATATTAGAGGTTACCCATTGCACTAAACCATCAACATAGAACTCTCAAGAACTAGTAATGAACCAAGGTTTCTTCACTGTATTTGATTATTTTGCCCTTAAAAGCACATTATTTTTATATTTTAAATGATTCATAAACAATCTTGACATATTTTAAACTCTTTTCACTTCATTATCATATTACGTGTATGGAGAATAACTCATAAAACTAATCAAATGAGTCTATCACTTGCAAACAGTGAAAAGGAGCCTCATTTATGTTCATACATGAATATAATTGATATAATTTATGTATTTTAATGTCATGGATATATATAACCACTATAAAATTACTCTTTTATGATTCTTCTTCTCTTACCAGGTTCACAAGTGCAATCATGAAGACAAAATCAAACTAGTGGGGATTTGAGTCACCTTTTGACCCCTTAATCTCTTATTGACTGTTCATAAAGTTAGGGGATTAAATATAAAAAAATACAAGGATTTAAATACCACTAGGACCCCCTCATTTTCTAAATATTTTATGTCACCATTCTCCTTGTGTTGTATGGAATGAGTAGAACAAAATTGCCTTTAGAGGTCTGTCAAGGAGCTAAATGGAGATTTAGATACATATTATGACTTCTATAGACCTGTGAAAGATTCCTAAACTTGGATATGACATATATAATGTGAAGAGACACTCTAAAGGTGTTTTCACCTAAATATGAGCTCTAAAGTTTGTACAAGTGCCTAAAACTACTTTTTTAGAGTTAAAAACTGAATTAACTGACCATGATCTGACATGTTGATTGTTACTCTAACTTTATCCACGTTAAACATTTCATTTATGATATTTTAAAATCCACTTATATTTACCTTTTTAAAATAGCTTTGGATCCTTATGAGATATAATGGAGACCAACCATATGTCTAATGACCTCATGGAGATGAAACACATCATGATAGAACTTATTAAAACTTGGAGATACCTCTTGAACATTTGATTTAATGTTCCATGCAAGAATATTACATTGATAAGGCTTAATTTAGCCACAATGGAAACCTAGGTTTCTCTAAAAACATTTTAAAATGTTAAAATACCTTAATCTCTCCAAACAATTTTAACAAGCTTTAAACCAAATGACCAAATGAAAGGATGTTACTTGATAGACTATATAACATCTTGACACAACATGATGTACCCCTAGGACCCACTACACTAACCTTTATGGAATTGGAAAGCTTGGTAATAAGCTACCTTAAAAAATGCTAACAAGACTTTTTAAAATACCATTTAAGACCTCACAAGGAATGAAAGAGACTATGAACAATGTAAGGAAACATGACAAGCAATTTTTTTGTACTAAGAGTTGACCTTTTTGACCTTGGGGATCAAAAATGGTCAATGGGCCCTAGGAAAAAATTCCATTAATGGTGTACCCAACATCAATTCCTTGAAATAATCATAATAAGGGGGCATATAGAGACCTCAATATGTCATTCATGTAGGTAGCACATTTAGGAAGTCAGATCCATCCATGAGATTCAAGTGGTATCAAGTGAATTTGAAGATGAATGGAAAAATGAGGAATGAAATTTGATTTGTGGCTACATAATGGTATGCGTACACATATAAATTAACATTCTAACATTTATGGACTCTCATTCTCAAGGTCTGGCTAAGATAATTATTGAAAATATAATAAGATGAATGTTCTAAGAGTTTGGTTGGTTGGGATGATGTAGTTGAGGTATTTAAATGTGAAGGGATAGTAGAGGTGGTTGGTTATGTTGAGGTATGGGAGTAGTGTTTTTATAAATAAGTGGAAAAGGATGCTTGTGGTGATATTAACACATCTCACCTATGTTGTATTACTCATTCAAAGAGATGAATTTTAAGATGATGGAATTCCAAGGACCCTTAAAATGGGTGGGGACAATATAACAGAGTTCTTGACTGATATTAGGCTTAGTAAACTAAACAAAGTTGGGTTGAAGGACATTCTGGATTTTAAGGTGATGGAATTCTAAGGACCCTGAGAATGGATGGGGATAATAGAATAGAGTTCTTGATCGATATTAGGCTCAGTAAACTAAGTAAAGTTGGGTTGAATGACCTTTTGGATTCATTCACCTCTATCATATTGGTTGTGTTGATTCAGTGTCATCTTCAAAGCAAATGAGATATAATGATGTTAGACTTAATGGTAAATAAGGGAAAGGAACTCATATCTAAAGGTTGTTGGCTTGACATACTAGGATACAGATAAGTCTCATTATTGGGGCTTTTATTAGGTAGTTTTACTTGTCAAGAGTGTTAGGTTGGTTGATTATGAGGTTTAGGAGTAGATTATAATGCAAAAATTATATTCCAAGTTTTTATTTAATGTCACACTAAAATTTGCTTGCTAGTATGAGAACGAGCACTCAAGGGAAATTTCCTACTCTATGGAAATTGGCTTGTTTGTGAAGTGTCATCTAAGAGTGAGGTTACCTATTTTGGAGGTTGAATATTTTTTTCTCATTTTTATTTCATTGGTGAGGTGTGTACTTCTTGATTTGAAAGTTTAATGTTATGTTGTAGCAAGGTTTATACTTGTGCTCATTTTGATAAGGTTTTTGAGATGGGCTTATTTTTAGTTTTTAACAATGCTTTCCAAATGGAAAGAAAACTATGTTATTTTATGAAATAAAAATGCTTGTAAATAAATGAAATGAAATATCTTTTTATTTTTGGTACTTTTCTTTATATTTATAGAATGCAATGCAAATTAAACTAACAATGTAGTTACTAATTTTTTACTTTTTCCTTGATTTTTGAGATGTAGAATTTTGCCTATATGCACCAAATGAACGCTTTTATTTTTATATTTAAAATGAAAATGACATAAAAAATAAATAAAATTTTAATATTGACTATTAAAATGTGAAACTAGATCTAAAATTGAGATTTAATGTATGCAAATGTAACTTCTAAGTGTTCAAGATCTAGTCTATGTGTGCAAGCTAGTATGCAAGTTTTGGGGGTTTTTGATTGTTTTGTATTTAAAAAAATGATATGTAAATGGATGAATGAAAATATTAAACTCTTATTTATAAAATATAATTACTTTATTTACTATGTAAATAAGTAAACTAATTTTTAATGCAAACATTTATCTTTGGTTTCCTAGTTTTTGTGTATTCAAGCTTGTTGGTGTTGTTTGTGTATGTGAATGTGTGATATGAAAAATGAAAATAAATTTGTGTTTGTTGGATGTAACTACTTATAAACTTAATTATATATCTTATATATAATATAAAAAATACTATTATTTAATATTTATAATGTGTGAAGGTAACTAAGATTATAAAACTACTTTTCTGATGTGAGAGACAAAAAAAATAATTTATTTTTGGAGTTTTCCCAAATCAACTTTTCAAGTGAAAAATATTATAATAAAACATAAATATAATAAAATCAATTCAATATAAAATAAATTTAATCCTCTAGCCTAATGAAAGATGAGATCAAGTGAATGATAAATAGTTGATGAAAATTTTGAAGTCTAAAGTAGTTAGCTCCTTGATAAGTTACTTAATGATGACCTTGGAATTCTCCAACAAAATAGTATGAAAATAAAATTGAAGAACAAAAAATATGGAGGAAGACTTTGAATTGTGGCTAACTGATCATGAAAAACAAAGTATTAGTTACAAACCCATGAGTCACCTTCTCCAAATTGTACAAATGACTAGAAGATTACTACAAATTGAGGATAACTTATTAAAAACAATAGAAGGCTGAATATTTCTCTATAAAAACTTGTAAAATTCAATCAATAATGCAATTTTTTGATCCAGATTTTCAATAAAAGTGAAATAATTTTAAGCAAGAAGAATAAATTATGACTTGGAGTTAATTGAAGCCATATTGGGAGGTTATTGGAGTTAATTTGGAGGTGATTGATATTGACATAATCAAGACTAAATGTGTACTAGGAAATCAGAAAGGATAAGTAAAGAGAAAATAATTTAAAATGCAACCAAAATCATGAAAAAGGTGTTAAAACTCATGTCTTGGTGATTAGTTTAAAAAAAGTTTCAATGGTGACCAAAGCCACCATGACATTTCATGAAACCACCATAGTATTTCTATAAACTATTAGGATAGTCTATAGAATTGCAGCAGTGGTTATTGAATCATCATGGTAGTTACATAAACCACCATGGTGGTTCTGCAACCACCAAAATGTTTTTTCCACCATTTAAAAGCTTTTAAATTTAAATGGATAAAGACTCAAAAATGAAATATTTGAGGTTTGTAAGGGCTAGAAAAGAAGTAAAAATCTAGGAAGAGGGAGTGGACTATTTTTGAGCATATTTTAGCATAGATCACTGCATCATTATTGGAATTTTCATGAAATTTTATACAATGAAAAATTGGGTGCATTCATATTTCCTCCTTAGGGATATGTCTTGTTAATAATTGGCAAGGGTATTTTCCTAAGTAATGGCACACTAAAAGGAAAAAGAGTGTTAGGAAACTTACTCCACTTATATGTGTGGCACATCAATGCTAGCTGAGATGCCCTCGTGCCTTGTGTGAAATAGATGGGAATCAAGTCAAATTTTCTAAAAAAGTAAGAAATATTATAATCAATTAAATCATATACAACCATTACTTACTATTTGCAAGGATGAGAATACTACCTGAATCATCCCATCAAGGGATGAGCTCAGTGTTGAGTGGTGTTAGATCGCAAGACTAAATAAAAAAAATAACATACTTTGAAATTAAATTATGGAAGGTGAAATGTTGTAATATTTAGTTTTTTACCTATTATAGGTTATTTTAGGGATTAAAAAACTCATAAATACATCATAGTATGTGATAAAATGTATTTCCAAAAATAAACTTGCCAAAAATAGATTTTTTTGAAATGCAATGACTAGTAAAATGAAATACATATTTGAAAACTTGTCAAAAATAAAAATCATTTGTGCATTTGATATTTTGATATTTTGAGCTCTAAGAGCCCTATTATAGAATCATGTGAGAGATTAGATAAATTTAAGAAGATGAGCATAAGATGGTAGGTGTACTAGCGATAGTGGGCATAGTTAGGCACAAATGAGTTATAATGATTTTTGTGCCATATCCCTAGGTTTGTATTTTTAAAAAAAACATTAATTTATGAAAATTATTGCATGAGTGGGTTTGTGATAGTGATTATAGTAGGAAAATGTTAATTTTCAATTTTGTTGATAAATTTTAGGTGTTTAAGGAGGGTTTAGGGGAAGGTGTGACCAACTAGCAAAACCACCAGTGACATGGTGAAATAGCCAATCTTCATAGGCTAACAGTTACACCTCTACCCTATCAATTGCATAATTTCCCTGACAGTTGCACATCCATTAGCTAACCCATGATGGTTACATAACTTTCACTTGCATTAAGTGACAGTTTCACCAAAAATTAAATTTAATTAGTTTTGGTTAGTTTTGAAGGCCAAAGGATGGATTCAAGTCATTAATTATTATTTTTACAAGGGGAATACATTTTTTGGACTAGGTAGAGGGAGCATGTGTGGATTTTAAGGGTTTTAACATCATTGCAAAATAAAAATGTGGTTGCACTAGAAAGTGTTGGGACCTTTAGCATTGCATAACTGGGGATTGTTACTAGGGATCAAGTTACTTCACAACCTATTCACATACTAAGACACTAATTATATTATTTTTCATTTTCTTAGGTCCCAAGAGAGTGGAATATCACTCTCACTAACGTATATAGGATTTTAGTGCTACTAACTATAAGCAAGGTGGTAACACTGAGAGAGGCCACTGATAGAAATGATTCATATATTTGGGCCAAGTTATTCTAGTATATGGATGCACCTATTAAGGGTGCTAAGCAAGGGGTGAAACTAGTGGGGGTTGAACATGTAATGACCTCAAACCTTTGCAAGGTGATCATAGGAATCCTTGCCTCCAACTAGTGGGATACAAAGGCACTAAACACATTCTATAAAACTAGGCTCCCATATTTATTATCATAGAGGAGAGGATCCAACACTTTAATTAGGCTTGGGATATACTTTCCTAGACTTAGAGGAACCTCTATATCATGACTCAGTTAGAGGATTTATTGATCATCCACCCAACCCTTATCATGTGCTAGGTATACAAGTGCTTGACACCTTACCAAAGAGGAGTAGCGATTAGGGTTATAGGGGCCATTAGAGCCTCTATATGGAAAAGTATGGAACCCTTCAAGGACATTCCATGGGTGGTGAGGGCACTCATGAAAATAAACTTAGTTTTCATGTTGTATCATAAGATATAAAGGTGGGTGGTAGTTGATTTATTCACCTTTGAAACTTGTGAGAGAACATGGTAAGTGTGGTAAGGGTGATTGTTGACATTGTGGATTGTACCCTCTAAAAGGAGGCTTAGCTCTCTTCCTCCATGCGACATAATGGAGACATTTATTTTGTTGTGGGTTGTAAACTTGAGGGATGAATCTCTAGATTAGGGACTAGCTCCCCTTGATGCACCTTGAGGCCCTAAATTTCTTACTACTAACAATGGGGGGGGTGAAAAGAGAGAAATACTAGAGACAGAACCTAACTAATGTAGTGATGCACCAAATTGGCTGGTCTACTCATCTTTGACCTACACTTTACATCAGAGAGAATTAAACATACACTTCATTCAAATGAGAACCTTTCTTGCATCAGTGTTTTAATAGGGCATCCTATGGAGATATAGGGAGGGACTACCAAAGGTGTTATAAGACACACTATGGATATCCTGTTCACATGTACCTATACTTTGAGTTGGACACTTCTTGTTGACCTACAAGAGAAGAATTTACAATACACTAGATATGTTGGCATAAACTTATGAAAGCATGAAAAGGAAATGACTTAACATAAGAGAAAACCATAGACATATGCAATCAAATGGAGGTAAAAAATGCTTCTTTTGATTCAAGGTAAATTTCTTCAGGGTTTCGCCATACAATGTTGAGAGATCCTCTCTCAAATTAGAATTTGAAAATATATAGAGATCTTGGAAAATAGATCATTGACCAATCAAGGGGTGGAAACCCATGCTGTATTAAACACTTCTACACTAAACACAAGCCCATGTTGTTGTTGTATCCTTCTAATTGTGTATGGGAGAGCCATGTTCTAGGTGTCCAAGTCACTGCCCTTGCTATCCTAGGCCTAAAAAAGCATGGGATAGTCCTTCTAGCAACTGATAAGGCCATCCCCAAATTGTGTTGATTGGGCCATGCTCCCTTTAATTCTAAACGCAACTAGATGTGCATTGATGGAGAAGCATGAAAACATGGGTTGTTCCCCTCTATAGTTAAAAAAACTAATTATTTTATTAGTTTTTAGTAGAGACTATTTCACCTAAGTGCATTTACTCTTGTTAACAACACTTGTGCCACCTGCCTTGGTCTGGTTCATCCTTGGGTCTGCACTTTGACTTGTCATGCCACTTGGAACATTTTGAGTTTTTGTTTTATTGTGCATGTGGCCATGTTCTAGGTTACCTACCTTGTTTTCCCTTACTTTTTTATTTCCCTTTAGTCATAGCATTTCAAGCTCTCAACTCTTATTATTTTCTCCCAGGCTCCTTTCTTTGCTTGTTTGCTCATTCATTCTTCAGGATTTTAGGCTTTAAATTCCTTTAGAGAAAATTGTCTAAAGGAATTCGTTTAGACATTTTATCCAAATGAATTCTTCTTTGATTACTTACACTCTTTGACTTTCCTTTAGTGGGCCTTCAAGCTTCCTTTTATGAATTCCTTCAGATAAAATGTCTAAAGTAATTCCTTTGATTACTTCCTAATGGCTAGTTTATTACCCTAAAGTTGACATTCACAGGCCCGTCTCTCACTTTTGAATCCCAATGGCTAGCTTACCACCTTGAAGTTGATGTTTATGGGCCCATCATTGGACATTTGAATCCTAATGGCTAGCTTATCACCCTGAATTTGACATTCATGGGATCATCTCTCACTAGGACAATTCCTTCAGCATTTTTGCAAATGAACTTTTCCAAAGGGAAAATAATCCTTCAAAAATATTGAAAAGGTCCTTTGACATTCAAAAATGACCCTTGCCTTTAGAAAAAATACCTTCAAAAAAGCTACAATAGTCCACTTTGAAAATAAAGTGACCCTTTAAAAAAATGGAAATGGTCCACTTTCATACTAAGTGACCCTTGCAAAGACACATACCCTTCGGACTTCTTATCTTTTGAATTTATTTAGACTTTTTGTGACTATCAAATTTATTCAGATAAAATGTATAAAGGAATTCATTTAGATATTTTATCCAAAGGAATTCTCTTTTTGCCTTTTTTCTTTGGTTTTCCTTTATACAAAAAGTTTGAAGGAATTTCTTCAGACATTTTATCCGAAGGAATTCTTCCTGCTTGTCACTTTTTTTAAGGGCAAGTTCCCTTTGGGATTATTGTTTTTGCCCCCTTGTTTTAACTATCTATCCTCCACAAAGACATTTCAAGCCCAAAGTGCCCCTCAAAACTTTTACACTGGTCCTCACGTCGACGAAAAACCCTCCACAGGGTCCATTCTACCTTCCAACATACCCTTCAAAAGTTCTATAAAGGTTTATTTTATCTTTGAAATACCTCCCACAAGGGCACATACCCTTCAATGAAATTATAAATGACCCTACAAAATACCTAGGTGACTTCCACGGAAAAACACTTGCCTTAAGAAGTGTGTAAGACCAATTCAGGCTCTTCCAAAGGACTTACTCAAAATCTTTAAAGTAAAGACATCTCAAAACCCGATTACTTCTTCCCTACCCTTTCAAGTTTGTGAATGACTCCAACTCATGAAAAATGGAAAGTAAAGGACCTTGAAAAACTTGAATTGCATTAGAACTGGCCATAGACCCCTTTGGGTTTGTCAAGTGCTCCTACACCACACTTGTAAAGCTTACAAGTAATGTTATTCTGAGAGCCTGATTACTCTGTGAATGCTGAAAAAGACCAATGCTTGATGAAACAACACCTACACAAAATCAACTTTTTCCTTGATTTTCAAAAGGGTTAAAACCTAGTTTTATTGCAAAAGGGAATGAAGAACAAGGCTTTAATTAAAAATAAGAGGGGTGCCCATTTTGGCATGAAAGATTCATAAAATGGTCAATAAATTGGTGACTCACAGGGGAAGCATGCATGTTATGCTTGAGAAGACTAGTAGCCTAAAAGTCCATTGAGCATGGAGTCAGGATGTGGCTTAAAATTTTGGAAACAACCATGTAAGGACCTAAGAACAAACAAATATTTTACCCCAAACAATAAGGAAAAAACACACACAAAGGCTAAAAACACTACACACATGCATAAAAGAACTTAGGGAAAATGAGGAAAAAACAAGGAAACTATATACATGACAAAAGAAACCTAGTAAAAATGCTTAAGATATATCCCATTGATTGGGATATGTAGCTCTTCACCATCCAACTTGGAGAGTTGGAAAGCATTGGGTGATGACATATGGGCCACTCCACAAGGTGTCAAACTTTGTGTGTCTTCTAGGCTTAGATCGATCCTCATCCCACTTCAAGACAATGTCACCTTCTAAGAATTTATTTGGTGTAGACCTCTTGTCAAAATGCTTATTTGTTTGTTGTTGGTAGTTGGTCATTACATCCATGGCTTGGTCTCTCACTTTTTAAAGCTCTATTAGCTCATAATACCTATATTCTAGGCTATCGCTCTCCACCAATTGCAACTCCCGATTGCCCTCTTTGAAGAGATCCTATCTGTCCAAAGAGCTATCTTCAACTTGGCATGCCAAGTCCTTTGATTTTCCTCCATTGTCCTTTTTATGATCCTAATCAAATTCTTGTTTATCGACTTGGTCAGTCCATTCCCTTATGGATAGTAGTTGGAAGAAGTGCTGAGATAGATGCCATACTTTAGTGCCCACTCACTTGTCTTTATTCCCAAGAAAGACAATGAATTGTCTGAAATGATTGTGGTTGGGACCTCAAATCTCATCACTATGCCTTCATAGAAGTCTAAGACTGCACTCTCATTGGCCTCTTTTAAATCTATGGCCTATACCCATCTTTTAATATAATCTATGGTAGTCAAAACCAACTTGTGGCTAACACTAGAAGGAGGATTGATCAACCCTATGAAGTCCAACCCCCATTGCATGAATGGCTATTCCACCTAAATAGGATGAAGAGGCATGGTAGCTAGCCATTGATTCCCATCAAATAAGGCACATTTTTGACATTTACTCACCCAAACATGAGTGTTTCTAAACAAACTGGTCCAAAATTAACCAGCCCTCATAATCCTTATAGTTGTGGCCACCAGTTGGTCCATCATGGAACTCAAACAGTACCCTATTGACTTAGTCTGAATCAATGCATCTCAAGAGTAACCCTAAAAACTCTTTCCTAAATATCACTCCATTAAATAAGACATAAATAAGAGATTGGAGTCTAAAATACCTCCTCTTGGTCCTATCAAGACCTTGTGGACACTCACCAGTTCAAAGGAAATGAACCATGTCTTGTGCCTAGCTCTTGATAACTTTAGGTATAGCTATTGTAGGTTCATTATGGAATACCAAAACATCCTCATTAGGCTCTTTCAATTCCATAGAAAAGTGTTCACATATCCATCTTCCCCTTACTAACTTGATGGCCTTGATCTCTATGTCATACTCCATTATTTTGGTGATCCAACTTACCCGTTTCTCATTCAAGTCTCAACTCAGCAAGAAGTCTTTTACACTAGGATGTGGCACCATGATGTGAATTTTTTTGTTATACAACATATGTCTAAACTTATTCAAACTTCATATGACTACAAGAACCTTCTTCTCAACATATGTGTATCTAACCTCGTGGCCTTTTAAACCTTGGCTAGAAAAATGAGGGGTTGTTCTAAATTCTCACCATTCACTTGAGTGAGCATAGCAGATATTACCTCTTCATTCCCAAAATTGTATAGATTTAAGTCCTTGGATAAGTCTAGACTAGTCAAGGTAGGAGCTTCGGTGATAGCTTGCTTGATGCCTTCAAAACTTTCTCTTCTTCTTATTGTCCATGTGAATGTATCATCCTTCCTTAGCATGGAATCTAGTGGCTTAACCATCTCAACAAAGTTAGGAATGAATCTCCTAATGAAATTTATTTTACCAAATAAAATTGGTAGGCCCTTCTCATGCTTAGGAAAGGACAATGTTAAGATGGTGTGCACCCTTTTTGGATAAATAAACAAGCCTTATTTTGAAATGACATGGCCCAAGAGACTATCTTTGTGGATGACAAACATGCATTTCTTTGGGTTGAGAGAGATGCCAAACTATCTACACCTTTCAAATATTTGCCTCAAGTGCTTCAAATGTTCACTTGCCTCCCTAGAGAATATTGTCACATCATCAAGACAAACTAGCATAATGTCATTGATCAAACCTTGGAAAGCCATATGCATAGCACGTTAGAAGGTAGATCTAGCATTTGACAATCTGAATGGAATATTCTTATAGGCGTATGTTCCCCATTTGGTGGTAAATGTTGTCTTGTATTAGTCACACTCTTATACTAGGATTTGATTGTACCCAAAGTAGCCATCTAGGAGAGAGAATCTTTCACTATCTATCACCATTTGAATAATTTGCTCCATACTTGGAAGGGGATAGTTGTCTCTCAGTGAGACTCTATTTAGGCCTCTAAAATCCACACACAATTTGACCTCTCTATTCTTCTTCCTAATAGGGACCAAATTGGCCAGCCAAGAAGAGTGTTTGATAGGGAAGATGATCCTAGACTCAATTAATTTGGTGAGTTCCTTCCTCATGAGAGGTTCGATCTTTGGATTGATTGGCCTTTATTTTTTCTTGATGGGTTTGGCACCCTCATCTATATTAATGGTGTGTTGGGCCAAGCTTGGGTTAAATAGCTTAAAATCACCATAATCCTAAGCAAAGACATCAGCAAACTCTTGGCACAACATAATGAAAACATGTTTTTCTTCATTGGTATATACCTTCCCAAGTGTAAGTAGCTTATCTTTGTATATCTCTACCTTTTCATAATTTTCCTTCTTGGTTGACATGTTTACTTTATCTCTCTTGAGTTGGTCATCTTCGTTGAAGATGCTCTCAAGAGTTACCGAACCCTTGGGAAGCATGTTTGTCTTTAGTTGCCCATCATACTATTGCTGCAACTTGGACTGATTTTTGGAAGTAAACTCAACTTCTTCCTACAAGAAAAGTGTTATTTATTGATTCACTTTCAAACACCTAAAAATTGGTGACATTATCTGATATGGAGGGCCTCATAATCACCTTTAAATGATGTTGATTTGTGCTTTGTCTCACCCCCTTTGGGATATCAAATTGAGCATTAACTATTGTCAGTCTATCCACATGCTTGTTTTTCTCTCTTGTAATGGAAGTGATGTTGAAATCAATGAATTTCTCTACAAGGTCCCACACTCTATGCTTTTAAGACTTGAGTAAGGATTTCTTGGTCAAGCTTTGACCTCTCACTTGGTTCACAATCAACTCACTATCTCCAAACACCTAGAAGTCTTTGATTCTTCTCTTCCTTACCCATTCTAGGCCATGAACAAGGGCCTCATACTCTACTATGTTATAGGTGTAGGAAAACTAGAACCTAAAAGTTGAGAAGTATTTCTCCTTTGAAGAAAAAACTAGCATTGCTCCACCACCATCTCCCAACTTGCTTCTAGATCCATCAAAGAATAGTTGCCATAAACCACATTCCTCTTGATTAGTCTTCATTAATTTTGGCATGAAAGCATCTTTCTCATGCATGCAGTAGAATCTAAGAATAGCTTCTTCAATGAACTTATAAAGATCATGCTCAAAATTTTCATTTCCCCATTCATCTAGGAGTAGGCTAGCAACTCCTACAAGGGAAGATGATGGAGATTGGTCCACTTGGAGCTCTTCTTCATCAATTATTGCATAGTTCACATTCACCACTTTGGGTGAGTATGGCTCCAGGTGATCCTTATGGATGGGCTCTGACTCAATCTTCACTTTAGTTCCATACTTTGTCCTAAAACCCATGTAAGACCAATTGGCTACTAAGTATCCACCTATCTTGGATGTGAAATCTCTTGACAAGCAAAGAGCAAAGTAAGGAAGAACATCTACCACTACCACATCATGGGGAATTGAGAAGGTCAAACAACCATGGAGAGTTATATTCAAGACTCTTACCACTCCCAAGGTCTTAGTTGGTGATCCATCCAATTGTAGAACTCTTTTTGTCATTTACTCATATTTGAGGCTTAGCTTATCAACTATGCATTTGGACATAACTGAGGTGCTTTCTCCACTATCGATGATGCAATTATAAACCAAGAAATCACCAATAATTAGGGATAAATATAAGGGAGGGACCTTCTCATCCTTCTTTGCTTGACCTCCCATGGGAGGGGCCCCATTTACTATCAACACATTGTCATTTCTTGCTGAGACAACTTGCTCACCTATCCCATGTAGTTCCTTTTGGAGTATATCCTTTTGTCTTGGTAGTGCTAAAGATTCCCATAATGATATGTTCATGTGTATCTTCTTCATTTGGTCTAATACATTGATTGAAGGATTTCCCTCTTTAGAGTTCTCCTTGGGAACATTTGTAACCTATGGTGCAACCTAAGGAGCTGAAGCTACAACTGGTGACCTATAATTGGGAAAATTTTGATTTTCTTGTGGTGAAGGAGATGCTATAGGTTCTTGAGTAGCTATTTGAGCTTCATCAATAGCTCTCTTTTTGGACTTGGTGTTTGCTAAAATATAATCATTATGATTACTTATGCTCCCCACATAGTTGACTCCATAAAACTCTCCTTCCAAGTGATTCATAAGAGTGGAATCAGATTGGGCATGCTTGTTATCCATCCCAAGTTGTGTTGATATCTCAAAATTTGGGAATTGGGTTACATGATCACCTTGTGTAGTCATAATTTGATTTGATAGCTCATTGGCATAAGCAACCTATTCTTGGCCATGACCCAAGGGTGGATAATTAGGCTTCTCCTACACCAAATTATTTTGAGTGGGGACAAGAGCCTTGGAAGATGAAAGGGCACTTATATTATAGCTCTAGTAAGGTTTGACTTGTGTAATTTTACCCTACCCTTTATTACAATTCTATAAGGGAGGCCTATTTGCTTGCCCAAACTATTGGTAGCCTTGATTTGGCCTATAATTCTAAGGTTGTTGTCTCTTGAGGGAAACTAACTCATTAGTAACACTCTATAGTATGATCTTAACTTCATGGAGATCATTTTTAGGGGTAACAAATAGCTTATCTTGATTAGGTAGAGGAGCTAGGGTGGGCATATCAGGCTAGACTGAGGGATGTAAATCAAGAAAGAGTGGCATGTGAGGTCTAGGAGCTATCTTTCCTACTTGAACAAGGCAATTTTCAGTAGCTATGGCTATCTCATAAGCAAAAGGTAGAGTGTGCCTACCCATGGACTGTATCATGATAGCAATGTCACTATTTAGGGCCTTCAAGTAGTAAAAGAAAGCATAGCTTGGGGTTGGCCTCACAAGAATTGGGATTTTATCCCAAGTCTTTTGAAACTTAGTGTTAAAATCTTACATAAACTCATGTGGGGCTCTCTTCATGGTGGTCAACTACTTAGCTAGAGACAAATGGTCACTTTTTTCCCCAAACCTATTAGTCAAGAGGGTCCCTAACTCATTCCATGAGCCAACTGAGTTCATAGGGAAGGTCCATACCTGTCTAAAACATTCCCTTCGAGGGACAAGGCTAGTAATCTAATGGCTACATTTTATTTAGTGATATTATGGATGTTGTAGAGGTTGGCTATGTTTCTAATATGCTTGATAGTAGTGATTGGGCTCTCTCCACTAAAGAGAGGAACACTTTTGAGAGTTATCCCTGGAATTGGGTTATATTGTTGAAGGTTCAAGGGACTTTGATCGTTGAAGGCCACAAAATGGAAAGCCTTGAGGGCTGCCATGGCTATGAAAGGATTCAATTGGGGTCTCCTTGAGTAGGTGTAGTTTATGGCTAGTTTTGGAAAGTATCTTGTTACGTAAGGGTGAGTATTTACAAACCTCAGCCTTTTTGTTGAGTTCAAAGGCAACTCAATAAATTCAAAAGGGACACCCCTAGAAAAAGATCTTGTAGAGACCTTTGCCATTGGATGCCAGGCTGATCATTAACTAGAGACTGAGTCCTAAATGGAGTCACCGCCACTAAATTATAGCTCCTTCTTTTATATTTTTAACAATATCTAGACCAACACCAATCTTAAAGCTTATAGGATACAAAAATTTATCCCATCAAGCATGCCAAAAACTATGGACACTATGGATTATACCTTATGAAAGGAGGCTTATCTCTCTTCATCCATGTGGGACAATGGATACATTCCTCTTACTATGGGTTACAAACTTGAGGGATGAATCTCTAGATTAGGGGCTAGCTCCCCTTGATGCACCTTGAGGCCCTAGATTTCCTATTGCTAACAATGGGGGGTGAAAAGAGAGAAATACTAGAGATAGAACCTAACTAATGTGGTGATGCACCAAACTGGTTGGTCTACTCAGCTTTGACCTACACTAGACACCAAAGAGAAGCAAACATACACTTCATTCAAATGAGAACTTTTCATGCATCAGTGTTTCAATAGGGGATCTTATGGAGATATAAGGAGGAAGGACAACTAGAGGTGTTCTAATACATAATATGGATAGCCTATTCACATGCACCTATACTCTGATTTGGACACTTCTTGTTGACTTGCAAGAGGAGAACTCATAATACACTAGATATGTTGGCATAAAATTATGAAATCATGAAAAGGAAATGACTTAACATAAGAGAAAACCATAGACATGCAAAAGTGCAAGCTCAAATGGAGGTAAAAAATGCTTCTTTTGATTCAAGGTAAATTTCTTCAAGGCTTCACCATACAATGCTGAGAGATCTCTTAAATGAGAAGTTACAAATATATGAAGAGCTTAAAAAATAGATTATTGACTAGTCAAGGGGTGGAAACCCATGATATATTAAATACTTCTATAGTGACCACAAGCCCATGTTACTATTATATCCTTCTAATTATGTATGGGAGAGCCATGATGTAGGTGTCCAAGTCATTTCCTTTATTATCCTACACCTGTAAAAGCATGGGATACTCCTTCTAGCAACTGACATGGCCATCCCCAAGTTGTGTTCACTGGGCCATGCTCCCTTCAAAGCTGAGCACAACTAGTTGTGCATTAATGGCAAAGTGTGAAAACATGGGCTGCTCCCCTCTATAGTTCAAAAACTAATCCTTTTATTTGTTTTTGGTAGAGACAATTTCACCTAAGTGCATTTATTCCTCTTACTGTTGACACCTGTGCCACTTGCCTTGGTCTGGTTCATCCTTGGGTCTATGCTTTGACTTGTCACACCACTTGGAACATTTTGAGATTTTATTTAATTTTGCACATGGCCACGCTTTGGGTTACCCACCTTTTTTTCCCTTACTTTTCTATGTCCCTTTTGTCCTATCAATTTGGGCTCTTGACGATTATTATTTTCTCTCGAGCTCCTTTCTTTACTTATTCACTCATTCATTCTTTGGGATTTAAAGCTTTGAATTCCTTTTGAAAAAATGTCTGAAGGAATTCCTTCAGATATTTTATCTAAAGGAATTCTCTTTTTTTCTTTTCTTCTTTGGTTTTCCTTCGAACAAAAAGTCTAAAGGAATTTCTTTGGACATTTTGTCTAAAGGAATTCTTCTCGCTTGTCACTTTTCTTTGAAGGGCAAGTTCCCTTCGGGCTTCTTATCTTTTCCCCCTTGATTTAATTGGTTTCCCTTTATAAGGACATTTTTATCCCAAAGTACCCCTTGTAACTTTTTCACTAGTCCTCACACCAATAAAAAACCCTTCTCAAGGTCCATTTTGCTTTCCAACATACCCTTCAAAAGTTTTGTAAAGGTTTATTTTATCTTTGAAGTGCCTCATGTAAGGGCACATACCCTTTGGGGAAATTGTAAATGACCTTAAAAAATGCCTAGGTGCCTTATGCAGAAAAACACTTGCCTTAAGAAGTGTGTAAGACCAATTTGGGATATTTTGAAGGACTTACTCAAAATCTTTGAAGTAAAGACATCTCAAAACCCGATTGTTTCTTCCCTACCCTTTCAAGTTTGTGAATGACTCCAACTCATGAAAATTGGTAAGTAAAGGACCTTGAAAAACTTGACTTGTACTGTAACTAGCCATAGACCCCTTTAGGTTTGTCAAGTGATCCTGCACCTCACTTTTAAATCTTACAAGTAATGTTGTTATGAGAACCCAATTGCTTTGTGAATGTTATAAAATACCAATGCTTGATGAAACAACACCTGTACCTACACAAAAGTAACTTTTTCCTTGATTTTCAAAATGGTTAAGACCTATTTTTAGGGCAAAGGTGCATGATAAATAAGGCATCAAGGCAAAATAAGGGGGGTGCCCATTTTGGCATGCAGGATTCACAAAATGGTCAACAGTGATTATAGCTAGATTTGAACCTTATAAATAGGGTTCCCCACTAGTATGGGATATAATATGTAGATAATCTACATGTTCCCTACATTGTAATTAGGTGGAAATGAGAGATAAGGGATGCACATATTGGGATACTAGGGTGACATCCTCTGACACTAGGGAGTCATATTACTATAGTGGTTAGAAGGAGATAGAGAGGAGGAACATAAGCTATCTAATAGTATGTGGTAGTATGAGGGGTGTTGTGTAGGTTTTATCACTATTGGGTGGCTGATAGTAACCTAAACAACCATAATAGTCATTACAACCACCACCACAATTAGACCCACAACAACAAAGCAACATATGGTGACTAGGGAGTTAGAGGAGGTGAATAGGCCCCTATTGGAGAGGAGAAATATTTATGAGAGGATGAGGTTGAGATGAACTTATACAAGGACTCATACCCTAAATGGAAAGAGGGAGACCTAGGTAAGATAGTGTGTTATTTTATTTTCAATTACTTTACAACATTAATTTATACAGGATATATGGGATATATCATATAATAAAAGTGAAAAATTATGCATAATTTTTTTTTAAGGAACAAGAGGTTGACCTAATCCTTATGAACAATGGGAAATATTGTAATCCTTTTTAGGAATGGACAAAACTATTTTCTTAGCTTCATGTAGACTTAGATCAAGAGATGGCCAACCATGACAAAATTTTTAAGAGAGATAATATTCTTATTTTGGCATAGACATCTAGGCAAGCTTTCTTTAGGGATTTTATTATTGTATTTTTAGATTGATTTGTCTCTTGCTTTGATTTTGTGACTCCCTACACTTAGTCTCATGTGGCTAAGTGTTTTATCTTAATTTAAATTAATATATAAATATCAACACTAATGAGATAAATTAAATAGAATAATATAGTGTGTTATAAAAATGCTTATAAACAAGAAACTAAAAGCAAAAAATTAATAGAATAAATGCAAACAAGACTAAAATATGAAAAAGAGAGATATTATTACCTTTTTTATGTGTTTATTTGATTTTTTTTACTATAAAAATGTAGAAATAGTGATAAATATGAAAACCCAAAATGTTCCCAAAAGTTGGTTCTGAGATGGTGTACAGACAGGTATGTCCATTAGGGTCAATTGTAATTATTATTGTTGTCCTAGGCTGGTGTTCCTTTATTTTTTCATAATGTTTTAAATGAGGGTTTAGTCTTATGTAACTATGTAAAATATACTTGTTTATGATAATTTTATCTTAAGTGTTGCACATAAAATCAATAGATAACTTTTTGAAGTTTAAAACCCTAGTTTGTGCCAAAAAGAGATAAATGGAGGTGAAGGAATAAAAAAGGGATATAAATTGGATTTGTGTTATATCTAAACACCCCACCATGCTAAGCATTTCCTCTGTACTAATAATCTAAAGAGGGATCAAACCTCCATGTAGTTATCCCACCTGAATGCTTTATGTAATTGTGTTCCTTTGACTATATGACTGAATCTAGATTTGACTTGAATATTTTATCATGTTTGGCTATGGAGACTTAATAATTAATTTAGGATTAGATCTTGATTATTTTAATTGATTGAAAACTAATTTAAAAATAATTGGGAACTTTTTTTCAACGTGCACTTGTGTAAATAAGCTCTTGTGATAGGATTGATAAGCTTACCAATGTGTTTGAAATGAAACAATTGAATGTGATTTTATAATGGTTAAAGAAGTAAAAATACATCTTGAAGAGTTTAATGATTTAAAGGTTGAACCTAAGGATGCTTTCATTTTTAAAATTTTGACTAGTTAGACAAAAGGATATGATCGATATATGGGGATATGAACATTGGGTGTTCCTTTCCTGTTGAGCATTCTTGTCCCTTCAGGAAAGGTGTTGAGATTTGGGTCTGAATCAAAGCATATAGATGTGTAAAGGTGTTTTCATTAGTAATATCATTTGTGTATTTGATAATATATGACCTTGTAATTAAATATTGTCTCCTCTTATGTGTAAAATAGGTCAAATTAGAAAAACAAGTGTTAATTAAGTGCACATGTTAATTAATGGTAAAAAGGGATAAAATAGGCATGATCAAGTACTCATGACCACATTTAGGTTACTAAATTTCCTCCTCACCTTTATTATAGAAATTAAATTACTATATTAAAGTAAATCTATACCTTAGTGTGTAAGAAACAATTTATCTTTGAGTTTCACACTTCAATTGTGCAAGGCACGACATGGTTTGGAAAACCCTACAAAACACATGAAGTAGTTATTTTTCACTTTGAAAACTTGAATTTGAACATTTTAAATTTTTTTTAAACTTTGAAAATTTGTAATTTCAAATGAACTTTTATAAATTTATAATTTCTTCCATTTGAATGATTTGAAAATTGAAATCAAAGAATGGAATGAATACACCTGAATATGTGACAACCATGCTAATTTTTGTGACTTTGATTGGTGATGATGATTCCTTGAAGCATTATGGAATTATTTTCTCCCATGAACCACTTGGATAATATGGTTCCTTATCCAAACAATTGGAGAAAATTTGGGGTGATCAAACTTCATCTTTCATTTTCTCTTTTTAAGGGAAATTATTGCTCATTGAATAATGTTGAAATCTAATTGTGTTTGTTTATATTTGTAACCCTAGATGTAAATGGGTTAGAATCATAATAGATTCACACACATAATACTAGAGTGTTTAGTGACTCCAAGTCATGAAACACTATGCAATTAAACTAAATAAATCACTGCATATGGCTTGTAAATTCAATTACAACATCCTGGTATATGATAGCATGATCACAAGAGAAAGGGTTACACCCATGTTCCTATGATGTCCAAAAAATAAAAATTGTGGCATAAACATGTTGTTATGCCCCCATTGTAATTATAGAATTTTAAACTGTATGTGAATGTTCATTATAACTTTATATGAAAATTTGAACCTATGTGAATTTGATCCTTGAAACCAAACTACGAGTGCATATGCAATGGCATATACCCCCATAATATGTTCTAATAACTGAATTTTCAAATTTTAAATTTATATTGTATCCAAAACTAGTTTTTTTAATTTTGAAAATGGTTTATCTCATTCATGAAAATCCCACTAAATTTCCCCCATTTGAGGTGATGGAATTTTATCCTAAAAAGTCACTCAATTTAAAATAAAATTTAATTTGAAACATGCATAATAAGATGTTATCATTGAAAAATATATCATATGGAAATGTGTTAGCATAGTAAAGTTTTAATTTTTTATATAATATGAGAGGAAAGCCCTATAGAATGTATCATTTAAGCTCATATAATTAGTATGTTGGTATGTTATAAGTGCATAATATAGATCTTGGCACTTATCAAACTCATCAAATTCAATAAACACAAATGATAAAAAGTTGACATAGATGGGTCAAGGACCAATTGCAAGGACATGTTCAAATGTCTCAAACAACATGCATAGACATAATGACTGTCAAAAATAAGGGACATGTTTAAATTTCACACATACATAGGGCCAAGACCTAAATCAAGGATAAGTTCAAATGTCACACACCACATATAGGTACCAAGGCCAAAACAAGGACATGTTTAATTGTCGTACATAACACATAATATCTCATAGAAATGCATCAAACAAAGAGTATTACACAAGAGCCAAAGGCCAACATAATAGATAGGCAATGTTGTAATCTACTATATACAAGTAAGCACCATCAATGGAACATACAATTGGCAAAGGTAGTTTAAGCTATGCAAATTTAATTTGATCACATCCTAGAAAATATCATGTTCATGTACACTATGTAAGATATAAATGTAGTAATGAATTTGTAAGTAGTTGAAAGATCATATTGTCACCTGTATATTTTCACCTATAAATAAGATGCTCCCAACTAGGAAAGGCTAATGGATAGAGGAGAGTCCAACATATTAATCTTTATAAATGCATATATGTCCTACACAACACTTCATAGATACCCGTGAAATGTATTTACGATATAAAAGGAATATGTTATCTAATAATCAAATGATAAATAACATATTTCAAATATGTAAAGTAGATTCCAAATCATGTTCAAGTATTGATTTTTTATTTTTGAAAAATTTTAATGTTTTTGTATTATAAATTATATATGTTTTTTTTTTTTGACACTTATAGAAAACATCAAGGCTGAAACTAAAATGAATCAAGGTGTTGGACATAAAAGAATATGAAGGAGATCTAAATATGTCACAACATGTGTCTATGATAAAAATCTACTTCAAGAAATTGATAAGGTGAAACATGAGCAAGATACCCCAATTGTGATATTGGGAAGCATGAAATAATAGTAATACTATGTAGGATGTTGATTGTACATTCTCATTTCATCAAATATACAGTTGTCAAAGGATGTTTCATGTACGAGAAATATGTCTTGAAAAATATGATATTTTACATGAAAAATAGTGTTTTCATACTAAAACTAACTTATAAAATTAAAAATTGGTATAATTAAATCTTTGTGTTCTAGAAATTTAATGTTGAGGTAGAAAATAATAATGGACACATTTGCCTAGTTATGACTTTAGTGTTTGGAATTTCTGTTTGAGGTTGGTGGTTTTGTCTAGGTGTAAAAATTAGGTTGTGTTAGTACAAACTATAACAACAAAGAGGAACATGGCCTATTTGAGAATAGTTAATTATTATTTTGAGTTAATTATATCTAAGAGTTGAAAATAGGAGGGTTGAGATTCCAAAAAACTTAATGAAATCCAAGGGCATAGTAGAAGGGATCAAGTGATTGCATATGCAACAAATGGGAGAAAAATATGAAACATATAAGAAACTATGTACAGTTATATTTTTATGTTTTATTGTTTGACTTTTATTTTAGTTTTTGAAAATGCATAATCTTCCCAATGATCTCAATATGATCACAATAATTTGTAAGAAGTGTTAAATGAATAACATGTCCTGTATGAAATGTGTCATATGAGTGCATATTAGAATTAGAAAGTGCATCATGTTCTTTTGTGAAGATATACTTGATATATTTGTTTGAGATATATCTTCTTTTGTGTGGTCTTGTTCTAAATATGTTCCTTCTTTTAAAATGCAAATAACTTGGTCTCAATGATTAAATGTAATCTAACTTTTGTTTTTATTGATTGGTGTCCCTATTGATTTTAACCATGATTCACCAAGAATAACATTGTATGTATATGGATGAAAAATAACACTAAAAGTAAGATGCCATTCTTTTAAAGTGACTATTCTTGTTATGTTAATTGATCCTAGGCATGATGTTGAAGTGGTAGTCTTATTTGTGTTGAAAAATGTATCCAAGAGATACAATAAATTATGTGGAACAAAAATTCATTTCTTAATAGTCCTTAACTTTTATATCAGTAAATTTCTTGCTATCTATGTGAGTAGTGATAGTGAAAGGCTATTGATATGAACAAGTTCTTCTTCTTACCTCTTTTGGAACCACATTTATAACATTAGGTGTTTTTGGCCTTTCTTGTTTGATTTTAACTTATTTCTATAACTTCTCTTGTAACTTTTGTAAACTTGCTTGTTCCAATTTTATTTTTTACACTTTTTCTTTCTCAATTTTTTCTTTTAGTAATTTGTCTCTTTTCAATTTTTCCCTTTGAAACTATTGTTTTTCAACATGTTCCTTTTGCAACTTTGCTTTTTCATCTTGATATTTTGTGTGTGAATCCTTAGAAAACATATTTTAATCAATGAATTTTGCATGTAAATTTTGCTTTGGAATGTCTTGAATGAGAAACCTTCTTATAATTGTTACTTCTTACCTATCTTGAGTTTGTTCAAGCAATTTCTCTTGTGATAGTTGATCTTTTAGTAATTTTCTTTCTTTGAATTGTATTTTTTCATCCAAACTTGATCTTGAGGAGATGAATTCAATATTTGAGTAGTTTTCTTGATTTATGTATCCATTATAGGGTCACCACTATCAATGATACTTTGTATTTTTTATTTAAATCCAAACAACTACATATGTGATGCCCATGCATTCTATGATATGTACAAAAGTATTTTGATCTTATAAGAGGGTGTATAAGAGATAATTTTATCATTTTATTTTAAAGCATTTATATTATAATTTTAGTTGAAATTTTATTAGTCTTTGTGCACTTTTAGAATCACTAGGTGTAGATCTATTTATTTTGGCTTCCAAACTTGATGTGAAGTCTTGTTAGGCACAAAATTGCTAGGTGAAGATGCAAACACATAATTAACACTAGCATGTTCTAGATTATTTGTGAATGTGATCTAATTTTTATATGATGTGATTTTTGAAAAAAAAATTGATTTTTATTTTGTAACTCTTTGATTGAATTTGTCATAGTGATGATTTAATCTTTAAGGGATTCAAAATCACAAACCCTAGGTATTTCTATTGAATATGCATATAAACACCATAAAAAGATGTGTGGGAGGTGGAAGGAGTTGAGGAAGGATATGTTTATTACATTCATTTGACACTACAGGGTTGTTCAACTTACCTCTTGGGATAGTGACAACATGGAAATTGTTATAAGGATAGTAACTATCACCATCCTAAGAGTTAAGATGAGGCTTTATAATTTCTTGAATATATGATTGATCTTCTCTCATGTTATACTTAACTTGACAAAATCTTTCATTAATGAAGCTTGTTTAAAGTTTTGTATAGTTATCTTATCATAGTCATTAAAGAAATCTATATCATCCATTATAAAATAAATGAAAGAGCTAATTAAAGGCAAAAATGAGATGCATAGAAACAGAATTTTTTTTGAAACCTTAGGACAATTTTTTTGAAAACCTATGACCAAAATTTTGAAACTCTATAACATTGAAACCCTATTAAAAACTTATGGATTGGAAAGTATTGATCAATATGCAGGTTCACCAAATATTTTATCTGAATTTGAATTAATATAGAAATATGAACCCTAATTAGACAAGTTGAATAGAATAATGCATAATGCTAAAAATACACTTATAAACAATAAAATAAAAGCAAGCAATTGGAATTGACAAAATAAAATGAATGTGAACAAGAATAAACTACATAAAAGAGATATATACTTAGCTTTTTGATGCATTCACTTGACTGTACTAATTAGAAAATTGTAGAAACATTGATAAAGATGAAACCCCAGAATGTTCCTAGAAGTTGGTTTTGAGATGTACACAAAAGTATGCCTAGTAGGGTCAATAGTGATGGGCACTATTTTCCTGGGTTGACATTCCTATATTTTTGTATAATGATAATAATTAGGGCATAGTCCTATGTGACTATGTAAAATATGTATGTTTGCAATAATTTTGTCTTTTGTGTTGCACATGAAACTGAAAAATGACTTATTAAATTTCAAAACCATATCTTGTGTCATAAAGATATAAATGGATGTGAAGAAGTGAAAAAAAGGTTAGTGGTTGGAGTTGTGTTAGACCTCAATACCCCATTATGTTGATCATTGCCTACATATTAATACTTAGAAGAGGGACCAAACCTCTATGTAGTTATCCCACCTATGTTGTGTGAAATTATACATCTTTGACTATAGGAATGCATCTATATTTGGCTTGAATATTTTATTAATCTTGGCTAGGACTATATACAATTGAATTTATAATTTGTTGGTGACTATTTAAATTGATTGAAACTAGTTTGACAACATTAAGGAACTTTTATTCGATATGCACTTATGTAAATAAGCTCTTGTGATAGGATTGATAAGATGTTTGAAATGAAATAATTAAATGTGATGTTATCTTGGTTGAAGAAGAAAAAAGACACATTGGAGAGTTTAAGGATCTAATGTTTAACCCTAAGGATGATTTCCTTTTTGACATTTTGATTGTTTAGACAGAAGGATGTGATTGACAAATAGGGACATGAATGTTGGGTGTTTCTATCCTATTGGGCATTAATGGCCCTTTAGGAAAGGTTTTGATTTGGGCATGATTCAAAGCATAAAGATTTATAAATACGTTTTTAGTATTAATGTAATTTATGTAGGTGAAAATATATGGCCTTGTAGTGAAATGTGGTCTCCTCTTATGCTTAGGATAGGCCAAATTGGAAAATTAAGTGTCAATTAAGTGTGCATGTCAATTAATGGTAAAAAGGGATAAAATAGGCATGATAAAGTATTCATGACCAAATTTAAGTTACAACACTAAGAAGATACATGGTATCATTGTCAAATATTATATTTAGATGAGTAAGGGAATCTACCCCCAATGCTAACCCCATGAAACTAGTAAAATGTGGAGGCTAAACACTAAGGATTAGTGAAGTCTAAGATATGTGTGATTGATTTTTAATTGAATAATATTGAGATAATATAGTGTCTCTTTTTTCTCACTTATCCCAAATATTTCCCCCATGCAACTAGTAAGATGTAAGGTCTAATCACTAAGGACCAAGATATGTGAATAATTTTACCTAGGTTGAGTATGCTAGTGTGTTTACTTAAATGGAATCATGAAAGGGGTTTATGTCAAGGAAAAACTTATAGACTAGGTTTTAGACTAAATTTTATAATATTATAATAAAGTGTATGGGAATGAGGTACATAGTGCTCATAAGAACTAAGATAAAACTCGTGTGTTATGATAATTTTGAGAAAGTGATGAACCTAGCTTCCTACCTAAACCAAATCATCACATGGGGTTTATTTAATTAATAATATCATTGAGTGATTTGATAGGATCATGGACATGGGAGAAAGGGGTTGTTGTAAGTAGATAATTAGTAGTAGATCAAGTAAAGGTGATGGTATAAGAGTTAGTAGAGATGCAATCATGATAACTACTCAATTTTTTTGAATTTGAAACCTAATAGAAATGATC
The DNA here is from genome assembly GCA_037957365.1 of Torreya grandis. Lineage (NCBI taxonomy): Eukaryota > Viridiplantae > Streptophyta > Pinopsida > Cupressales > Taxaceae > Torreya > Torreya grandis. Next base: position 4,460,933 of record JARHVA010000040.1, read on the forward strand.
ATTGGATAAATTTATCTAAAGTGTGTCAATAGATGTAATCATGGTTACATTTCTAAGGTCTAGTACGACCTTTAGGGCTAACACCCAAGGATATATCAAAATAACTAGTGGTAACTCCAACACCTCTAACTGAGAGAAGTCTTGGAAGTAGTATAAATATTTTTAAAAAAATTGGTTTCTATAGGGGGTGACGGCTCATCATAGAAGTAGCAGTAATATCAAGCCCCTATAAGGCATAAGATTGGTGCATCATGTGGTTTTTTTGGCATAGATAGTTCTAGTGGTGGTGTATGGGTAGATCTAAAACTAATATAAATGTTGGTTCCTAATGCCACACCACCATAGTCATGTATGAGCCTTTACAGCTATCTATTTGAATATTATTTGGTGTTGAAGATGCAACTAGACATTGGAAATACTAAAAAATTATGTGATGTATCAATAATGTACATGATATAATAATGAATATATAAATAAATTCACCCACCTTAAGTGGTCACACACAAGATTGATATGCCTAGTTTCATCTAGTATTTAGTTGTACAAATTTGAATGAAGTAAAGTGGGATTTACTTGATGAATTTGAGTACCTAGAGTTATAACATTAGAATATTTCTACTTGAATAAGATACAAGAAAACCCTAGTGAGTTATTAAGATCATATGATCAATGTTTCAAGGACCTATTAACAAATTTGACCTATCATTTAGACCTATCCTATTATTAGGAGTTATTCATTAGAGATTTATCCAATTATCTACCACGAAATTTGGTGTAATGAGTGTTTACTACCTAGAATGAGGCATTAAAATCAATGTATAGGTTAGAATCAATGGGGTATCCAATGAACCTTAAGGGGATTGGATCTTGCCTTGAAGCATATATTTGTGATTTCATCTCCAAATTAGATAATTTATCTAGTGTAGTAGAACAAAACCAAAATATAAGGCTATGGTGTGTTCATTATTAGATATATGGCCACACAAGGTTATGTTGTCCTTGAACTTGAATAATGGTTGTATTCTCATTCCAAATCCCACCTAACATACTAAATTATGGAGTATGTCATGAATTCCAGGGCACCTCCACATGTTCATTATTGTCAAATATGAAGGGGGTCATGATGAACTATTTATGTCAAGTCTATGAGTCTTCCACCCATGACACTTTAGAATGTTAGAGTAGTTGAGGATTTTCATGACAAATGTAGCAAGCATATTTTCAAATAAATTATTAGTTGTAGAATTACCCCAACTAAAGTAGATATACATGTAGGTCCAGGAGTATTTGGTATAAAACACACTCTATGCATTCAACTCACTTATTATAACTATGGAAATTTGGGTCGTACTAATCATATATGTCTTAAATTCCCTATGAATCGACATTGCAATGGAAAGATTATAAAATAATATTGATTTTAACTTTTTAAAAAGTGGAAGGAATGAAAAAATAACATCATCATGATTCAAGCCAAGATGCACATTGATGTCATGATAAATAATCCTAATTTTTGCTTAGTTTATGTATTAACATGGAGTGGCACACAAACTAATCCTAACATGGTGCAAAATAATCATATTATCACAAAGGTCTCACCCTTGTTAGAGGTACAATCACTAAGAGGGGGGTGAATTAGTTATCCTATAAAATCCAACTTCAATTTCAATATTTTCAAGTTCTTAATAAATTCCCATAAGTATTTATGAAGCATACACATCATTCATACAAATTAGCAAGAAAGATAATGCAAGATCAATCACATAACACATGACATATGTGGGAAACCCTCTTAGGGGAGAAAACCCACTAGAACCTAAAATTTGGACTACTATCCTATAATAACAAAAACCAATTTAGACCAGTTACAACTGATCAAGGAAATACCATCCCTTATTTTTGTGAGATTTCAATCCCATAAGGAGCTACTACACCTATCTAGTTGAGCTACCACAATAACTAGACCTTTAGCAAGTTTCACCTTACAAGGAGGTTGTAACCCCTTCATTTTTGAGAAGATAAAACAAAACCTATGAACACATCCACATTTTAACTAATGTCTTTAACACCTGATGATGGACCTCTAGTTATCACTTTTCACCTTCATTCATACTCAAATACAAAGAGCATTATTCTGCCAACATGATTATGACCTAAAGGTCATACAAATAGTTCTCAATATGTTATGATTTTCAAATCATCCATAATTCACCAATCCTTTCCTTCACTTCACAACACTATAATCTCAAATGCAAATTCCACACACAAGTCTCTCTCCATTTATCACAAGTCTAGAAACCAACACATTTGGTTTCACCATTTATAGAGATATCATGATTATCATCATCTTGATCAGCCATTAGGCATTAATTAACCCTTAAATAATATATCATATGAGTACACATCTTAATAAAATATTCATAGGCCAGCCATAGCATCTATGGGTCACCCTTAAGCAACTACACCTTTCAATTAGGCCCTTGTAGCTCTTATAGGTCTCATGAAGACCTATTCACCCATTTAGAACTTCATCAAACAAAAAAAGAACATAAAACCACTTCCAAATGCATGGAGCCATTCAATATGATATATATGTCCCCCTTAAGTTCCAATAACCAACATATTACCCTTCTTTTTAAGCACAATTTGCTCAAACAACATTTTGTGCATTTAATCAACATGAATGAATACATGATCAACTTATAAAACTTTATTCATATTATATATGATTGTTCAAACCTTTATAGTGCACAAAAATTCATCCTAATGTAGTATAAAACACTAAAAAATAGCTAAGTCAATAGGATACATAAAAGTACCATCAGAACGAGCTCAAATATCCTTCTTGGGTCACTTGCACAACATAGTCGAACACATAGTCAACTTTATACCATCATAACTTTGAATTTACATGCTTTTATATCTTAAAAAATATATTTTAAGATGCACCATGGAGTCCTCTACAAATTATATTTTCACTTCATGGTCAAATTATATATATATCGAAATACATAGCATAAAAACCAGACACTGGTTTTTCCTTTGTTAAATTCAAATATTTGAATTCAAACGGTCACAATTAAACATCGAACACAATGCTATCATATTGAGTCCTCGCTACTCAAATTAAACATACACCATTTATCTTATTTTATAAATATCTACCTTTAACATAAAGTGAACCAATGCTATATGTTAAATCTTGAACATTTTGACCTCATCTCATGCACTCTTACAATATTGACTCAACACGTACTGTCATCTTTGCAGATCAGTAAGGTCTTTATCTTATAGCATTCACCATTAGATATTTCTCAACACCCCCATGATAATGACACTTGGAACCCTCAAATTAATTTTGAGAACTTATAATATTAAACATCATGAACTTCTTACCATCTCACTTAACATGTATTGTTAGATCAAAATAGTACGATCACCTGCGCACTATTGGATCTTAGAAGAAGCATGATATTTATCTCTATTAAAAAATGAATACTTTGACCTATTTAACTTGATGGGAACCATATGTATTCACTTTAAATTTTACATCAAGCCATTACATCTCCATTTGGTCTTGATATTTAACATCGTGCAAAACAGACCAAGTATGGGGACCACTGTTATCTCCTTAGAAGGCCAACTTTGCACCTCCATATATTTTGCTTCACTCAAGTGCATGTTTTGAAATTTGGACCATATGATCTCCTCAAATATTATAAAAATGCCTCCTCATATTTATCTGTTCGCAGAGCCACCTATGTCAAGAATTGTCTGGAAAGACCAACTTTGCACATGCATAACATTTGTCACACTTCAATGCTTGACCTATAATTTATCAAAAATAAATTAGGCAAAAAATTTAACAAACCCATATGATCATATTCTCCTAAAGTATCCACATGTTTGAGATATACCACCATTAAAATGCCTACTCAACTTTTCTTCCCACATTGCAAATATTTGTCTAGGTATGGGAAAATACTATCAAAAATCCTGAGATCCCAAGTTTACACACACATATATTTATCTACACTTAATTTCATGACTTGATAATTTTTGAATTTAAATTATGGACTAATTTTATCATAACCATATGACTAAATCCCCTTGCCTCATCCACACATTGCAATGGTGATCTCAGTAAACTACCTACTCAGATTTTTTGCCACTAGACCCAAAATGTCTAGATGAAAATAATGATCAACTAGATGAAACAAAATCATGAACACAAGTATTAAAATAATATAAAATCTCTTATATGACCCTTATCACATGTTCAATACTACATACTCATCTTTGAACATCTCTAACCATGTCAAAACTAAAGAACAAACAATCCTCCTTTAAGCATATTAAGACAACCACATTGCACACTTTTTCATTGTCACTTATACTATTAAGGCACTTCATACACTCACTTGGACACCTCCATGACATCATTGGTAACTCTCCAACAATCTACCCCTTTGTCATTGATGTCAACACCCATAATAAAATAATAAATAGCTCACCTTTCTTCTTTGTTCAAGCATTCTCATAATAGGAACTTTTTCCCCCTTTGACACAATGACAAAGTGGGAACCAACTGATCTTGAGGATATGAAAATAATACTAATAGGATAATACCATATTATAAATATATTACAAACTCCACCTTGCCTTGAGCCTTCCTCTTCTTGCCTTGACAACTTCCTGTTACTCCATGCCAACACTCTCTTCAACCAAGCACTGCAATAAATGAAGTAAGAACACAAAAAATGCTAAAATATGATGCAACTAACCAATAAACATCTAAGAGGGACTCCACCTAATATTTTAGAGTAATTTCACCAACTAAACATCTTCAGATCTCAATATACCATAAAGAACCACCATACAGGCTCACTATCCTTCGCTCTCTTAAACACTTTAAGGACAACCAAAAAAACTTCATGCCACTAAAACAATAGGAAACATGCTCTAAACCAATCTGATAACTCTCCTTTAAATACTCATACCTTGCTCTTTTAAAAAAACTGGACAAAAAACACTCTTCTTCTCACTAGGCATTTCTAGTCTCCTTTTAACCCTACTTGGAACTTATAAAGCCAAAAAAATTTAGTAGAGACACTATCAAGTAATAATAATTCATATATAGAGAACTCTCATATTCCCCCTCAATCACACCAATTATCATCACCTATTTTATCCTCTGCAACATACTTTCTTTACAAACCTACTAGCCAATTAGGCCTCCATCTTGACAAAAAAAAGAATAATTTGAAAACAATAAATATTTAGATCTATATGAAGCTTGATTTGATAATAAATTTATCCCATTAAATATATTAAGAATCCTCAAACTTCAATTCATAAGGAAAACCACTTTTCTAGTATAACCCAAAACCCTAAAAACTCAAACAAAAAAAAGAGTCAACAAACTTCCTTCTGGTCAACGTCACCTCTAAAATTTCTTGTTAATTAGAGACAACCATTACATAATTTTGGACCAATATTTGAGCTTCCATATCTTTAGGAACCCATACATCTTATAACCCATTTTAGGCCTACTTGCCCTTGACTCAAAATAGAGAAAATTGAGAGCACTCAAAAATCTTTAATTTGACTTAAATATACCATCAGACCACAAAACCACCTAGAGCATGCTATAATAAGTTCAAAATACATTTATATGCAAAATTATCATCTTAAAAAATAACAAATCCTTTTTTTCCACTTGAAAAACTTCAATCTGACCCTATAGACTAACTATATATAGTTATGACATCACTCTAAATCACCACAACATATCTTCCACCTGGACATACCTGATCCAACTGAAAACACTCATCTCTAGCCTTATAAGACCATATAAAGAACACCACAACAACACATTATTCTCCACTAAATTATTATCTTAAGAATCATAGATAGAGGTATCCTCTATACCACAATGTTCTAAAACAAAGTGAAGCCAGGAGTGGCCCACATCTCCTCAATAACCACTAGAATCCTCTTATAGCTATAAGATGTATTGCTTTTGTTATTCTTCTTAGTATGAACTATGATAGCTAATTATTTTTCTATATCACTCTCCTCCTCTTCTATAATTGGATTGATAATACATGGAGACAACATAGATTTATGACATACCTTTTCATCTGTAAAATCTTCCTTGTAACTTGGAACCTCATCATTAGGCACTAAAAATTGATGTTATTTATATGATACATGCTCAAAAATGTTATTATGTTCAATTAGATCCATACATACCTCAGGACTAGCTTCAGCCAACACCTTGGTCTTCTCTTTGAGCTTAGTCTCTTCACTCACAACATGAGCAAACAATGAGAGCCCTTAGCACTATTCAACTTCTGAAGCATTCTCCACCATAGAAAATAGATTACTTAGACTTGAGGTCTCATCATGACTCATACGTATAACCTTTGTCTTCCATGATTTGACTTACCTTCTTCCTTGCACTCTAGGATCCTAATTAAACCTATTCTGACTTGTAGACCTTTGCTTGCAGAACCTAGCAATGTGACCTCTTTGTTCACAATTGTACCACACCATACTCCTTGATGGAAACATAGTTTGTATTAACATTTTTGGATATAAACTTGTAATATGTCCTTTGTCATGACAAATAAAATAACCTCCCCTTTTTGAATAAGACTCACCTTATCTAATCTTATGTGGACAATGGTTTGCAAAGTAACCCATATCAAGATAGTTGAAGCACTTGATGTTTCTCACTCCTTTTGACTGATGACCCCCATCATAGTCCCATACAAACTCATTTCTAATAGATATCTTTCATTCTCTAGTTTATGCCCAAATTAATTACATGTGTAATAGTAACCATTTAAACTTGCATACCTCATGGCATTAGGTTTTTTGACCTAATTTATCTTCAATCTACTTGCGTCATCATTTTTTGACTGATTGGCAATCTTCAAGGGATAAACTTCCTTGCTCTCATTGACCTTCATGTCAACTTGAGAAGCAACTTTGGAGTCTTCATTAAAACCCAATCTAGATATGTCACTAGCAAACTTTTGACTATTTATGAGATTATCTAGATCATTGGAACTCTTATTTGTTAGGAACCCCTTATCCAACGGAAGCACAATTGATTAATTTCTTATAAGCAATTAAACATGGAATTATACCAGAATGATTAAGTAACTAGAAACTTGAGACAACAAATAATTTGAGAGACAATACACACTCTTGTATTAAATACTACTAGAAGAAAATATAATAAGGAAGATGCCACTTCTTCCTCCACCTCAAAGGCTTGCCACACCTCAAGACCTTCTTCCCTCTCTCTCTTGCTCAACCAAACCCAACTCAACAACCTGAGTTGTTATCCCCTCCTTGAATGCTTCAGTTGATCTCCTTGACCTTACACCTGTAGATCTCCTTGGCCTTGCTTCAATGCTTCAATGCTTTACTTGCCTTCTTGATTGTTACAATACATGCCTCATGGGTCTTTAAATAGGATCCCATGCATACAAAAATAGAACTCTAATTACAATAATTAGACACGCAGCTCGAGACTATAATTAGCCCCTTAACATGCAAAAACTCAGTTCAACTAACTAACTGTTCGTGCAACAAACAGTTTTGGAACACACAAGCAATCGACGTCGGTCCCTGCTTACCTGGTTCTATCGATGTCGATCGACTCCCTGCCGTCGCCGGTTGCCTTCTACACTGTCTATGACCGACATCGGTTACACTGTCGACGCTAGCACTTCTGGAACTCAGCAACCTCTCCGTGTCTGTAAAAATTGAAGCTTTTAGCTCCACACCCTAACAATCTCCCACTTGGAGATAAACAGCTGCAACTGTACCTATACTTGTACTCCATCTATTTTGTTCCCTTGGCTCTGTATCCCTCTTCAAGCTCTCCCCTGAAGACCAACCACCACACAACCTATGATGCTATATCTGTCACTCATGCCAAAAGAATTTTGTTGCTCCCAAATTCTTCATGACATACTTCTGAACCAACTTTACCCTTAGCTCAGAGACTCCCTATTTATGTAACCCTGCAAAAAGTAACACAATACAGTAATAGGATAATGTAGCTAATATTATCCAACCTAGTAAAGATAAATATAATGGTCAAACCTCCATTGTTCTGCAGCCTGCTCAAGACCATATACCCTAGCCTTCTGTCTCACGTGTCCATCCACTCTCTTCTCTAAAACGGGAATCCATCCCTCTATCCAGTGCTTTCTTCCAGCTGACAACTCTACCAACAAATACCTATTTGGTTCTTCTCCAAGGACTCACACTCCTCGTCCATGCCAAGCTCCCACTATTTCTGGACTCTACCTGCATTGCTTTTTCACATCTTCCTAGTTCTTGACTATCAGTAAGCAATATAAAGAAGGTGAACAATGAATATGAGGTTCACTTACCCTTTTTGACCTCCATATGGGTGTTTGAGACTCCTTGACAGTTTGTTGTCCGCCCAACATCCGTTTCAGTGACCGATCTCGGCCATCTCCCAGTCTGCTCCCGACCGATGTCAGTTCCCTGCACTGACCCTGACTACCGACATCGTTACCCCTGGCCGACGCCAGTGTCCCCCCTGTCGACGTCGATTCCTTCCTAACCGACGTCGGTCTTCCCCTGCTGACTCTACCGACCCTGCTGGTCTGTACATGACCGATGTCGGTATCTGTCTGGCTAATGTTGGTGCCATGTGATCGACGTCAGTGTCTGTGTGTTCCTGTAAGTGATGAAACCTTCATCCATGAGCTCATCTTGGATCAAACCTCTGTCCATACTACCCCGCTTAGATTTATTTAGCCCCTGTGACTGATCTCTATCCCTCATCTCCTCCATAAACACCAAGGCTTCTTTGTTCTTGTCAAAAGCATCAAATTTCCTTTTCCTCCAATGAACTCTATCTATGCTTTCTGAATCTAAACACATACTTCTTGAATCAAGAACATCCATTCCCTTCTTATTCATGTGACCCAGCCTATTAAGCCACATCTTCGAATTTACAGCTGAAGTAGATAAACCAGAAGTAGAATCAGTAATACAAGTAGATAGATAGAGTACCTACTTTCTTACCTCTTGCTAAAACAAGTGCACCCTTGGTAACCTTCCAAGAGTCCGCTATGAGGGTTATTGTGCATCCCTCATCACCCAACCTTCCTACAGAAACCAAACTCTACTTCAGAACTGGGACATGCATGACCTCCTTCAACACCCATGTGTTGTCTATCTACAATTTCAGCTGCACTTTCCCTTTGCCAACTATTTGACAAGGCATACCATCCCCTAAATAAAGTACTCCAAAGTCTCCCTAGACATACTCATGGAACAAATCTCTGTTTGGGGATGCATGAAAAGATGAACCAGAATCTAAAATCCATTGTCCCACCTGACTATCCAAAGAAAGTATGAGAGCATCTTGTACCATGATATTTGCATCCTTTGATTCTTCTTTACCTTTAGGTTGATTCTCTTTATCTCGCAACCAACACTCCTTCTTTGTGTGTCCTTTCTTTCCACAAAACCAATAGGTAATACCTTTGGATTCAGATCTCCTTCCCGACCTTGATTTCCCTTGCTCTACTTTCTCTCTTTGCCTCCCCCTACTTTATACACTTAGAGCATTCCCTGATGATTCACCTGTGCTTTTCCTGCATATTTCTTCATTCAAGATCACACTCACAACATCGTCAACTTTTAAGATTTTAGAAGCAGATGTAGAATTACTTACTGCCATAACCAAACTATCCCAACTTTCAGGTAAAGAGCATAATATCAAGAGAGCCTTTACTTCATCATCGAAAACAATATTGACTAAAGCTAACTAGTTTACTAAACCATGGAAATCACTAAGATGAGTATATACCGATCCACCTTCCTACATTTGCAAAGTAAATAACTGTTTCATAAGAAATACCTTATTTGACGCTGAGGGCTTTTCATATAAATTTGCCAAAGATTTTATCAACTCTTCCGTTGTCTTACACTGTGACAAGCTGGAAATCATAGACGATGCAAGGCTCAACCTTATGGAACCTAGAGCCTTCTGATCAAGAACGTTCCATTCTTCATCCTTCATATTTGTGGGCTTGCATGCAACCCCACCCAATGGTAAGTACAAATCCTTCTGATACAGATAATCCTCTATCTGCATCCTCCAATGTTGATAATTCTTGTCATTAAACTTTTCCATTCATAGCTTACTTTCTTCTGCCATTGCTAAACTCCCACTCAATCAAAAAACCCTGTGAATGACCTATAATCAAAAACAATAACCTGCTCCCTGCAAATCGTAGCTCTGATACCAACTGTTAGGAACCCCTTATCCAACAGAAGCACAATTGATTACTTTCTTATAAGCAATTAAACACAGAATTATACCAGAATGATTAAGTAACTAGAAACTTGAGACAGCAAAGAATTTGAGAGACAATACACACTCTTGTATTAAATACTACTAGAAGAAAATACAATAAGTAAGATGCCACTTCTTCCTCCACCTCAAAGGCTTGCCACACCTCAAGACCTTCTTCCCTCTCTCTCTTGCTCAACCAAACCCAACTCAACAACCTAAGTTGTTATCCCCTCCTTGAATGCTTCAGCTGATCTCCTTGACCTTACACCTATAGATCTCCTTGACCTTGCTTCAATGCTTCAATGCTTTACTTGCCTTCTTGATTGTTACAATACATGCCTCATGGGTCTTTAAATAGGATCCCATGCATACAAAAATAGAACTCTAATTACAATAATTAGACACGCAGCTCGAGACTATAATTAGCCCCTTAACATGCAAATACTCAGTTCAACTAACTAACTGTTCGTGCAATGAACAATTTTGGAACACACAGGCGACCGACGTCGGTCCCTGCTTGCCTAGTTCTGTCGACGTCGGCCGACTCCCTGCCATCACCAGTTGCCTTATGCACTGTCTGTGACCAACATCAGTTACACTGCCAACACCGACACTTCTGGAACTCAGCAACCTCTCCATGTCTGCAACAGTTGAAGCTTTTAGCTCCACACCCTAACATTATCAAACTTGACAAATGATTTCACCTTGGTTGCAGACTTCTCTAACTCAATTTTCGAAGACTCATTTTCAATTACATACCTTGAACATTCATATTCTTTGGCTTTCATGCTTGTAGATAGAATTTACAATTGACAGCTGAGATGCTTGACCATATCTTCATTCTCCTTGGTGTCTTCATTCATTCTTTCTTCAAGCACACTGAATTTCTCCTCATAGTCTTTGAGTTGAGACTTAATCTTCTTATTGATCTTATTCTCAATCTTCAATTCTTCAAGATTATTTATCAATGTAGTCTCATAGTCCACCTCATATTTATCAACATCTGAATCACTCCAAGTATACTCCTTTTGATGTGAGAAACTTCCTTCCTTAGCCATGAAAATATATTCTATTATCACTCAAACCTTGCACCCACTAACTCTTAAGAACAAGGTGTTTCCACATAGATTCTACCAAGGACACTCCAAATTCATAAGTGTTTCACATAGAGGCATGGGAACATAGTGTAACACTAAGAGGGATGATAAAGGGTCCACAAATAACATCAATATAGACCCAAATGCACATAGGATATGACCTACAAGTGAGCTCCAATTTTAATGAGGAGGTGTTGGGAATCAATGACAATGAGAGGAGTGAATATTACTCACAAATAGAGATTAATAGATACAAAATATCATATAGATAATTATAATAATAGAAAGAGGTGAACTTAATTCTCATTAATCTACAAGACTTAGCCAATATAAGTGCTCATAGAGGGCAAATTTTAGTAGTGTGAAGATACTAAAAATGTGTCAGCCCCTTTTACAATGGAAAGCTAGGTTTTTATAGCAAGCCTATTTTATAATTAATACACCATTTGGGGTGATTGGTATAACTTTTAATTCTTTTACGGTACCACAACCATGATTTTTATATTTTATCTGATAAATTGGACTTAGAAATCATAATAGCAACCTTATGTGTGCATGGGGAGGAAGAAGATTTCCCTGACAAGATCAAATATTGATATTAACTTGCATTATGATGTCTAGTGGCCACTTATGCATCTAAATATTTTGGTAATACCTTGAGCTCTTACATATTAATGTCCTATTTATTAAATGACAAGATCACCATGCTTATGAATCTGATATAGCCAAGGTGACATCTCATTTTAGGTGGCTATTTATTGAAGATATGGCTCAAATGATCCTCTATTAATTGCACACATCTACCTTTATTTTGAAACCTAGACGTGAGCCAACTATAGACAAAAACCAATCTAAAATCATTGGCATTCCTATAGTTTATATATATGGTACTTTTCTTAATGCTTAGTCCTTTTATAACAAGTTTCCACCTTTTAAGCCTATGTTAGGTCTAGGAACCTATCTTACCTCTATGGAACTTTGTTGTAAATTCTTGGTCCTTATTATCAATCCTAATTCAACTCAGGTTGAGCTCATCCTTAGTTCCATGTATTTCCCACTAGCTCAGTTCCATTCATTTGTTTTGCCTAAGTCAAATTGTTCTATCGACCTTAGTCAAAAATGTCCCATCTTGGTCATTTATTTATTGGTTTTCGACAAACCAAATTGGGATTTATTGAATTTGAACCTCACTCACATCATTGGATCTCTTTGATAGGCTAAACATAGGTCATTATATTTGTTACCCAGGTTTACGTATTGTTAACATTTGACACCCATGCACTTGGTCCTTAGATCTTCTTTCTAGTCTATCTGCTCTTGTGCTTATGCCATGTATTAGATCCTTAACTCGTTAACTCTTTGACTCTTCTTGTGTTTCATTGATCTACCTTTATACACTCAAATTCACTCTGTTAGATCTACCTAGACCCATTAACCTTCTAGTTACCACTCATCATTGTATTTGATCCGAGCTCTTGAGATCTAGACACTTGTCAAGCCCATGTTTAGTCGGGGACCCTTTGATGATTTTTTGAATGCCAATGGCTATTTTGTGAGAATTAAATTTTAACATCTGCATAAATGTCCTTAAATTTTCAAATCCAAATGGCTACTTGCAGGGCCCAAACTTGACATTCACGAACCTGTCATGGGATATTTGAATCTTAATAGCTATTTACTATGCTTAAATTTGATGTTTAAGGGACCATTATAGACTTATTGGAACAACTTTATTGAAACAATTTATCCAAAATAATTCATTTTTGGTCTTTACCTCAGATAATTTATCTAAAGAAATTTTTCTTTAAGGAAATTGTTGCAAAATAATTTCCCCGACGAATTCATGCCTTACCCAAATTTTAGAAACATTTTTCCTAAAATAATTCATGCCTTTGTAACTTTTTTAGTAATTTTTTTAAGGCCACTTTCCCTATATAATTTCCTTTCAGGCTTTTTGAAATGGACCTTTTCCCCTTGAGATTACCCTTTGAAAAAAAATTATTGGACCTTTTGGCGAAGAAAAAGTACCCATTAAGACTTTTTGAATGGACCACTTTGGCTAAAAAAGACCCTTCAAGATTTTTATTTGGTACAATTTCTAGGAGAATGATCCTTAAATATTTTTGTTTTGAATAAAATATCTAAAACAATTCTCGATACTTATCCCAAAAGACCCAAAACAAATCTCCCAAAAGAAATAACACTTAGCACTTTTTGATGCAGATAAATTCTCTAAAAGAAATAGGTCTTTAAAAACTTTGTCTTAGACAAATTGTCCAAAAAAATCTTCAATACTTAGCCAAAAAAGGGTCTCAAAATATTTTAAACTTAGCAAAACAAAATCTCAAAATAAATTTACCAAATAAGGACTTAGCCAAAATAAAGGTTTTATACCTAGCTCTTTTAAAAGCTTGGAGGACTTTTCAAACTTGTTCACAATACTATTATTTGACCTTCAATGCTCAATAACTTTGTTCAACTTGTCCATCTAGGAAAAAACTTGGTGTGTGGGCCAAAAATGGCCAACATCTTTGGTAAATCATAGGGAAGCATGCCTACTATGCTTGAGAACCTAGACCATGAGCAATCCATTAGGCACAGAGTCTTTATAGATTTTGATTCCTTCCTTGCTAACATACTAGCTATGTATATTTGGCTTTGAAATGAATTGAGATTCACCTGATAAGGCAATAAATACACCATAGGTGCTTAGAATAAAAACCTAAGCTATAAAAAAATTGTGCACAGGCACTTAGAGGAATTGAAACTACTCTAAAACAAGGGCATGTAAAGCACACTTTAGGGAAATGAAAACATCTAATCTACTTATTTAGAAATGTAAAAAAGATCAATAGAGATAGTGCTTGAGATGAATCCCATTGACTAGGATTGACAACTCCTTGCCATATATTATGGCAAGTTAGAAGGCATTAGATGGCTTACAATTGGTGGTGGTATATGGACCACTCCATATTGTGTCAAACTTAGTGTGCCTTCAAGATTTTTCTCTATTCACATCCCATTTGAGCATTAAGTATCCCTCCTAAAAAAATCCTATCACTAACCTTCTTATCAAATATCCTCTTGTTTTGTGCTTGTTGGAACTCCATGGTGCATGTAGCTTGTGTTCAAGTTTCTTCAAGCTCCATTAGCTCAGCTAGTCTTACCTCAAGGGGATCACTTTTGAGTAATTCCAATCGATGCTTAAGTTCTAATGAAGGCAACTTGAGGGATGCTGGTAATCTGGCTTCCCTTCCATAAACTAACATGATCTGATCAGCGCAAAGAGAAGTTTTGAGCTTAGTATGCTAAGCTCACTGGTTATCCTCTAGAGTCATTTTTATGATGTGAATCAGGTTCTTATTCATGGATTCATCTAGACCATTACCTTGAGGGTAATAGTTTGATGAGGTGCTCAAGTAGATGTTGTTCTTGATGGCCCACTCACTGATCTTGGTTTTAAGGAAATCTAGTGCATTATCAAAGATAATGGTCGCTAGAACACCAAATCTTATTATTATGCCTTCATAGAAGTTAAGGATGGATGTCTTGTTAGCCTCCTTGAATACAACTACTTTTATCCACCTTGTGAAATAGTTGGTGGCTGTGACAATCCATTTATGCCCTTCACTTGATGGTGGGTTAATCATGCCTATGAAATCTAGGCCCTACTATGAAAAGTGTTGATCAACCTAAATTGGGTGTAGTGGTAAGGTTGTAAACCTTTGTTTGCTTGTGAAGAAGGTACATTTCTTGCACTTTTGCACATATGCATGTGCATCTTTGAATAGAGTTAGATAATAATATCTAACTCACATGATCTTCATGATAGTGGTTTTAGGAAAGTAATGGCCTCCTATAAGTCTATCATGGAATTCTTGAATGATTCTACTTGTTTATTGTGCTTCAATATACTTTAGGAGTTATATTCAAATCCTTCCAAAAGAGTGCATCTTCTACAATCAAATAAGGAATAGACTACAATCTAAAATAACTACACTTAGATTTGTTGAGGCTAGGAGGATACATATTATGCTGAAGGAAGGTCTTCATATCATACATCCAATTAATCATGGCTTCTTTACTTGCATGCCCTTCTTTAAGTGACACTAGGATTGTGTCATCCTCAGGTTCTATTTCTTTTGCTTACTACTTACAAAGTCATTTTCTTCACACATGCTTGGTGACCTAGATTCTACATCATATTTCATCACCTTGGTGATCTATCCATCTCATTTCTTGCTATTGTCCTTACGGAGTAAGAACTCATTGATACTCAAGTGTGTGACCATGAGCTAGATCTTATTATTGGAGAGCATATGCCTAAATTTCTTTAGTGCTCTCACAAATATGAGTGTGTGATTCTCTACAAAAATATAGTCTAGCTCATTATCCTTCAGTGCCTAGCTAAAGAAGGAAATTGTATGCTCTAGTTGGTCATTATTATACTATGTCAGGATGGTTGAGATGCCTTAGGCTCCACCAAATGTGTAAAGGATGAAATCCTTGCTATAATCTAGGTTGATCAAGGAGGGGACTTTCAAGATGGTGCACTTGATGGCCTAAAATATTTTCTTACCTTTTTGAATCCAAATGAATGTAGTGATATTTTTTAACATTATAGTGAGAAGCTTAACCAGGATGGCAAAGCTAGGCACAAACCTTCTCACAAAGTTGATTCTCCTTAGGAAGCTCTAAAGACTTTTCTTATGGCTCAAAAGAGGGAGGGATGAGATAGTCTTCACTCACTCTAGATCAATTATGAGTCCTTATTTTGAAAAAATGTGCCCAAGGAGGACACCTTCATGAATTATGAAGATGCATTTGTTGGGGTTTAGATATATTCTAAACTCATGGAACTTCTAAAAGACTTGCTCTAGGTGATCCAAATGATCCTTTGTGCATTTAGAGAAAACAATTATGTCATCAAGGAAAACCAAGATGATATTATTGATGAACTATTTGAATGTCATATCCATGGCTCTTTGGAAGGTCACTTGTATTTGTTAAACCAAATAACATGCGTTGGTATGCAAAGGTTCCCCACTTAGTGGAGAACATAGTTTTGTAACGGTCTTACTCTTCCATAAGGATCTAGTTATATCCTGAGTAACCATCCAACAATTTGAATCTCTCCACTCCTATGACCATTTAAAATATTTGCTCCATTGCTGGGAGAGGAACTCTTATATTTGAGGGAAGCCTTATTCAAGTCCCTAAAGTCTACATAGAGATGAATCTTCCCATTTTTTTATGTTCCAAAACTAAGTTAGCAACCCATGAAGAATGTTTGATTAGAAGTATTATACTAGCCTCAATGATCTTGGAGAGTTCCTTGCACATCAATGGCTCCAAATTCAAATTAATTAGTCTCTACTTTTAGTACACAAGTTGCACGTCAGGATCTAGCTCAATTTTATATTGTGCTAAGCCTAAGTCAAAACCCCTTAAATACTTGTAGCTCCATGTGAAGATATCATCATATCTCCTGCTAAGTTGAATGATGATTTTGATTTTTGGCATGAAACAAACCTTATTAGCTTTAAGAGTTTTACCCTCTAAAATGACTACAGGCACAAAGATTTCTTCCTTGGCTATCATGTACCTTTCTCCTTTGAATTAATCATCAAAGTCAGAGATACTTTCTAGGGAGACTAAACCCCTTAGTAGTTTGTATACTTTTAATTAGATAACTTGATCTTCATATTAGGCTCATAGTTGTTCTTAGTTCATGGCACAAAACTCTACCTTATGCTATAGGAATTTGATGATTTTCTCATCACTTTCAAACACTTTCCAATTTTCCATGTTGTTAGAAACTATCGGTTTGACCATAATCTTGATGATTTCTTTGAACTCCTTCATAAGGTCATGCAAGATGTCATATTATGCACCTAAAATTACAAACCTATCTACATCAATGTTCTACACTCTCAAAAAGGAAATGAAATTGAATGCATCAAAGTATTCTATTAGATCTCACACTTTATGTTTATAGGATTTCATCAAGCCACTCTTAGTCATGTTCTATGCTCTAACTTGGTTGACAACTAGCTCATCGTCACCCAGTGCTTGCAGCATCCTTATTCCTTTCTTCGATGCAAGCTAGAGGCCTTGAATTAGCACCTCATATTTGGAAGCATTATTCATGAAAGTGAACTATAGTCTAAAGGCATGGAAGTATTTTTCCTTTTGATGGGAGACCAACATGACACTAGCTCCTATTTCATTCCTACTTTAGGATCCATCAAAGTATAACTACCACTTACCTTTAGGGTCTTTGTGCACCTTCATAAGCTCATGTAGCATGGGATTTTCTTTTATGATGTAATACATGCCCAATATTATTTATATGTTATCATATGGGTCACACTCAAAGAGTTCATGTGAACATTCATCTAGTAGATTATTTGGGGTTTCCTATAGCAATGTCATAGATTCATGGAGAATTGAATCCTCCTCTTGGTCGAACATCACATTATTTTTCTTGAATAAACTACGAGAGTATGGCTTTATGTGACTTTTGAAGATAGGCTCTGCCCTTATGGTCACTTTAGTCCTGTATCTAGTTCTTAGCAACATGTGTGACCAATCTAAAGACAAATGTCCACCTATCATTGTTGTGAAGTATTGGGAGAGGTAGATGGAAAAATAAGGGGGTAAGTTGATCACTATAATATCCTACACAATGGAAATACTTGGGCATGCATGTAGAATTAGATTTAAATCCTTTATTATACCTATTACTTTAAACATCATGCTTTCAAGCTAGACTACTCCTTTTGGAATAGGGGAATATGAAATTCCTAATGTATATGTGATATTTTTGGGCATCACCAAGATGCTTACACCTGAGTCGATCATGAAATTGTGCATTAGGTGTTGGTATATGATTAAAGAGACATATAATGGGGGTGGATTATTAATATTATGCACATTTGGTTCTTTTTTTGGTTGGCATAAGCTCATAGAGGCAACTGGTGATATTTGGGGTGTTTGATGTTCCTAAAAACCTTTTAGTGCATCCTATAGTAGATTCCATTGGGATGGAATAGTGAGCACATCCCACATTTTGACATTTAGGATCATCCTCTTCATCTATTCTACTATATTGAAGGAAACTTGAGATCCCTTTGGTTGTGGCTTTGGAATAGTAGCCTCTCCTAGTGTTATCACATCAACTTGAGATGGTCCCTCCTTCTGCAATATTTTTTTAGGTGCAAAGTTTGTGCAGGAGCCTTGTTTTGTGTAACTGTGTGATTGACTTAAGGTGCTAAAGGCAAAGGTGTTGAGGATGGTTTGGCTACTTATATATCTCTCCTTTTGAATCTTGTGTTAAAATAGATTAGAGTGCTCCCTCTACTGGGTATGCTACTTTTAATCACGTAGCTAAAGTCCTCTTATTGCCAATTAACAAAAATAAAGTCATCTTGTGGTTGAATTTGTGCTTGAATACCCTCCTCTTATAGTGTTATGTTGATTATTTGTTATTGATACTGAGGCATGACTTACACCATGAGCACCTAGTTTAATATCTCATTCATGCACGTAGCTTGATCATGTGGTTGATTGCATGGGAAGCACCATTTAGAATCCTATACTAGATTGTTCTATATCAAAATAAGGGATTTGAAGGTGTTGATAGTGTTAGTATTTTACATATAAGGTACTCTATTATATGTGAGATTATTTTATTTTTGAGCACCACCTTGGTAGGGAGGTATATTTGACTTGTATTCCTAAGTGAAGGTTTGATGATATCTAGAATACTACACTTGTTACCTTTTGAGGACAACTAGTTCATTCCCAAAACTTTACAATATCATCTTCACTTCATGTAATTCACTAGAAGAGATGATGGGTGGAATAGGTAGGCTCACTATAATAGTGATAGGTGCTAGCATATGTTTCATAATGGATTGATTAGGGAGAGGTTCTATGAATATAATCTTAGGGGGTCTGGGCACAATCTTGCCTACTTGAATTAAATAATTCTCTATGTACACTGCCACTTAATAGGCATCAAGGAGGACTATGCCTCCCATGGACTGAATCATCAGTACTATATCACTATTAAAAAAAATTAGAAAATATAGAAATGCAATGTTATCATATGGCTTACATAAATTTGGGATTCTATCCCAGACCCTTTAGAATCTAAAGTTGAAATCAACCATCATCTCATATAGGGCTCACTTTATGGTCATAAACTACTTGATTAGGGACAAGTGATCACTTTGATCCTTGAAGTGCTTGAATAATTATCCATTGAGTTCATCATATATTTGAATAGATTTGGGTCTCAATATTTAATACAACTAAATGGATTTTCCTTTAAATGAAGAAGCAAGTAGTCTGACTGCAACATTGTCTTGGGTGATATCGTACACTGAGAAGATGTTCACAATGTCTTGGATGTGCTCCAAAAGGGAGGTTGAAGTCTCACCTATGAAATAGAATAATATTTTGAGAGTGAACATTGGAATGTCATCGTATTGTGTGAAGACTAATAGACTACCTTCATTGAAAGGCACAAACACCTGATTCCTCGATAGCATTGTGAATGGAATGGGGAACAGACCTCACCCTCTTACATAAAACCTTTTGAATTAAAACAAAGACTATGCTATGGGAGGTGATTGTCTTGTGTTGTATATTTCAATAAGGGATAAGGATATTCTAACTCTCCTTCTTCTTGAGGGTGCTAGAAGCTCATAGAAATGGAAATTAGTACCTCTTGTGGATGATCTTGTTTTTCTTAGCATGTAGGTAAGGGACTGATCTTTATAGACCAAAGATGTTTGAAGTCACCAGGTGCTCTCACTGAGTGTTTGGTACACTCATTATCTAAAGATAGCACCAATTCCTTAGCTCTTTATTTGATTATTGGTCACATTGTGCATGCCATAAATTGTTATCACTCAAACCATGTACCCACTAAATTAGAAGGATTGATTCAATGAGATAACGAGAACATCCCCAAGGTTATGGGACCCTTGTGCTATTTGGTATGAAACTCTTGAGTAGGCTATATTCCTTTTATTATAAACACACCTAGTTTAAGACTAGCATGCAGGCCTAAAGAGTATAAAGGTAAACTACCGCTAATCTAAACCTAGGATCTTTTAAGGAAAAGGGGAGGGAGAAGGTAAGAGGATGTTGAAAGTAAAAGTTGATGCACCCAAAATAGAGTGAGCATTCTTAATACCATAAGCACATCAAAAACTCTTGAGAACAAGGTGTATCCACACAAATTATACCAAGGACACTCCAAATTCAAGTGTTTTGCATAGAGGAACAGGAACGTATTGCAACACTGAGAGAAATGATAAATGGTCCATAGATAACATCAATACAGACCCAAATGCACAAAAGATACAACCTAAAAGTGAGATTTGAGTTCAATGAGGAGGTTTTAGGAATGAATGATAATGAGAGGAGTGAACATTACTCACAGAAAGAGATCAACAAACATAAAATATCACATAGATCATCAGAATAATAAAAGGAGGTGAACTTAATTCTCATTAATTTGCAAGACTTAGCCAATATAAGAGCTCATGGAGGGAAAATTTTAGTAGTGTGAGCCTACTTAAAATGTGTTGACTCCTTTTACAATGGAAATCTAGGATTTTATAGAAAGCCTATTTTATAATTAATACACCACTTGGGGTGATTGGTACATCTTTTAATTCCTTTACGGTGTTGTAGCCACACTTTTTGTAGTTTATCTAACAAATCGATCCTAGAAATCATAACAATAACCTTACATGTGCATGGGGAGAAGGAATATTTCCCTGACAAGATTAGAGTGGTGTGAACTTGCATTCCAATGTCTAGTGGTTGCTTATGCATCCAACTATTCTAATAATTCCTCAAGATCCTACATATTAATATCCCATTTACTAAAGGATGAGATTACCATGCATATGAATTTGATAAAGCCATGGTGACATCTTATTTTGGGTCACTACTTATTAAATATATGGCTTGAATGCTCCTCTATTAATTATGCATATCTACCTTTGCTTTGAAACCTAGACTTGAGCCAACTATTGACCAAATTTGACTTTTAGGTCAAATTGGGGCACCCCTAGGTAAAAACATGACTTTTAAGAATTCTATAAGTCAAATACATATTTCACAAGGTGTTTTATAGGTTAATTCATGTCACTTAATGTTTTACTAGCCTTGGCCATTAGTTATTTTAGTCCCTTTATCATTTTTGGGTCATTTTGAGGTCAAAAAGGGTGCATTTAATGACTTGTATGAATTTATTGGGAAGTGTGAAGGTTAAAAAACATAATGTCACATCCCATGTGTCCTTATAGGTTTTATGTAACTAAAATAACTAAAAATTGGTAGGTTCATTAGAAGAAAAGGTAATTTTATTAAGAAAGAAGAATAAAATGGCACTTGTATGGCTCATTGGGAAGTGTGCCACATGGTAAAAGCTCATGAAACATCCTTTCATATTACCCAAATGCATCCCAAAATTTTATTTTCTTTTTAAGTTCCATTTTTGGCCCAAAACCATTCTTCTCCATCTTTGCTTTCTTCAACATGCAGAAGTAGCCTTCAAGTTTTTGCTAAGTACAGACAACTGAAGAGGTTTCAAGTAAAAAAATTTTGGGACGTTTTAATTAACTCATAGACATTAATTTTAATATAAGGAGTTTGAATAATTATTCCATCTACTTCATGAACCATTCTCATGAAGTTGACTATACTTTTTTTTCCTATTGTTTCATGCAACCTATGAGTTTTACCTTGGTTTGAGAAATTTTGTACGAACCAGTTGCTTATGTTGATTCTATGTGATTTTGGTCTCCTTATATAATTCTCTCTATGGTTTTTTTCATGTTTTAATTTTATTTTATAGTCCAAATAACTCACTTTATAGGAAGGTATCATCTTATGAGGTTTCAGTCAAAGATATTTATTTACAGAGTATTTGGCTCTAAGAGGAAGCTTCATAGGAACATGATCTGATGATTCCCATATATTAATACCATATTTATCATATTATCCTCATGTGTTGTCTCATAACACCATTTTTGGATAAAGGCTTTAGTAATGCTAAGCTCAAAACCATTTATTTGCATAATTTCACTTGCATCCACATTAGAGCACATGTGGAACCTCTTTAGCATGTCCATTGGGGTGATTTGAAAATATCATGATGTTTCATGTTGATAGTTTTGTGAAAATATCACTTGACCATGAAGCCAGTCCCTTTGGTGCATAAATCATTTCAAATTCATTGCTTGTATACAATCCATTTCCACCCACAAGTGTCTCTCTTTGATAACATCATGATGGAGGAGGAGCTTGAAAAGTTGATCCAAATCTATTGGAGTCTTATAAATGCATAGTAAAACTTGGATAAGGCCTAAATTGAGCACAAGAACACATATCTTACTCACTACCTATTATCATATTTCACTGCCTATACTCTAAAATACTCACCTGCCTGTAGGTGTTAATAAAGAGCTAAAAGATCATCATTGAGAATTAAATAAAGTTTAAAAGTCCTTTATATCCTAGTAGGATAAGTACTATGGCAGACCTCATTTTGAAGACTATATGGTTAAACAAATTTGAGAATCACATTCCAAGATGTAATGACTAAATGCAAGGATATTTCCCTAAAAATGAAAAACAGAGGTCGGGGGGCTTTTATGAATAATATATTACATGGTTGAAATTATATTGAATGCATATAAATAAGTGAACCTTGTAGATGGAAGGAAGGAATAAATATGAAAAATATGGAAGGCAAGAGGTTAGTAAAGGATAGAATTTTGATAGCCTAAAGTTTCCTACAAAAACATTGAGAACAAACAATAAAATCTATAGGTTTGTCCCAAAAGAGACCTCTCCATATAAAAATTTGCAACCTAGACTATGTTATCATGATTGAATGGTTATAAATGGTTTAAAGTGACATCTATGGTCTAAAATATCACTAAGAGGAATGATAATTTGTATTTTTATCCCTACACAAACCTACAGTTTGTACACTATAGAAATAGCCACCTTACAACCAGCATAGATCTCAAATTTGAAAGAGTGTCATTTTCCTTGCAATGCATGGGTGTTTGAATATGCTTGATGTTTTGAAATGATTTAAAGATTACTCATAGGTTTCAAAGGTTAATTTATGACATTCAAAGCTCATTTACACCTACAATGTGCACCTACAGCCACCTATAGGTGACTGAGACAGGTAGTGACTTAAGAGCATGGTATTTTTGGTACTAGAAGGGTATAATCCTGATGTGAGATGACTTATATGATTTTCAAAGGACATAAAAATATAAATAATATATTTTATATTATTTTTATACCTAAAAATATATAGGAACACCTATAATAATTACATTTGAAGGAGGAAAATAGCAAAAAACAATCAAGGAAGTAACATTTCAATCTAAACTGGGCAGTTGAGTAGGCTTAGGGTTTAAGGTGATGAGGAAGGATAGGCAAGGTTAATAGGTGACTCAAAGGAAATATAGAGTCTTTTAACATCATCTCAAGCTTGTTTCATGAGATAAAACCTACAGGTATTCCCTATAAAAGTAAAACATAGTCAAGCATGACTGTGTAGGAAAACATTTCAAGGTGCAGGCATAAAGTATGAGGGTTTATTATCATTATGAACATCCTTATTATGGTGAAAAACACTTAGTATACCCTCATGGTATACAAAACAACTAGGGTTAGGAATCTAAAGGTGCTTCACTCAATCTAGAAGGCAAACCTTTTTTACACAGTTCATTTCACATATTCAGTCTTGGACTTTTGAAGAGATGAAAGGCCAAATGAACTGGTCAAGGGTTGGAATTTGGTGCAGAACAGCCTTATGAGTTAAGTAAAACCCCAAAACCTCCACTTTTTCTAATTGAATAAGTTAATTTCCCACTATTTTATCTCATATAGGGTGTCATTCCCTAAGTTCATAGTTCTGTAGTTCAAACATGACAAATCAAATAGGAAAGAGTGAAGCTAAATAGGGTATCTTAAACCCTTAAACCTATAGTCAAGCCTAAAGGGTAGGATTAGGCCTAGTGACCAAATGTGAGATAATTTTCACTTGTATCCTTAATTGGTTTTTCTAATTTATTGCGACGTGTCTATGGAATCATAATATAGGTGTTTGAGTTTTTGGTATGTTGAGGAATCATCAAAAACTCATGTTAGGCTTTAAGGTGTAAACAAGCATACTAAGCAAGCATTAAGCCTAAGCCCAAATAAGAATTAATTTGCATTTATAGCAAAATATATGCACTCCAACATATTTAAACATGTTTATGGGGTCACATAATATGTTTCAAGCTTTTAGAGTGCAAAGAAAACCAAAAGAAGCCATTTTTGGACCTTAAAACAAGTCAGACATGTAGGAAAGGAGAAAACAAGTTTGATAGCCTAGTTTCATATGCTCACATATTTTTAGAGGGTTTTCATGGAAGCTATAGGATTTTATGGATGTTGATGAAGGTATTTAACTATGAATTTATGGAATTGGTTGGAAACTTTAACATCAAGTTTTTATGAATGAACCTTAAGAGGTCAAACAGGTCTAAAACCCTTCAAAACCCTTGCAAGGACTAGTTTGGAGAAATGAAATTATATAGATGATATAACAAAAAAAATTGACCATGAAACCTATTTTAAGTTGTAGAAGACTCACTCAATCTACCCCCCATGCTTTTGTCTACATGGAATTGTATGGACAAGGTGTCAGATAGGGTATTTTTGACCATTTTTTATGTTTCTTAGGTTATATAAGGATGAAACCAAATTTTGGAGGAATATTTAGACTTAGGATAATTATCCATTTTCATTTAATACCTTATAAAAACTCCTAAGTGTCCAAACCAAGTGCTTCATCTCAGCCAATCAAAACTTGCCTATTGGACAAGCTAGTGAGAAGGGTGAAGATCTTCAAGTGACATGATTTTAAGGTGTCCCTAATTATTATAAGTCAATTTATGGTATTTATAGGTTTCACCCACTCCCTCTCATGTATATTCATGATCAAATTATGCCAATTTTTAGGCCACATGTGCAGGGTGCATAGAGGAAGAGTTTTATGGACTATAGATGATGATAGCTCCTTTTTAGATGATTCCAAAGGACCAAGATTGAAACCAATGCATTTAGAGGAATTAATTAACCCCTTAACATTCATTCCAATAATTTTAACTAGTCCTAATTATTTATTATGTGTTAAAATATGGTCAATCATGAAGGTAATTTTTTTGAGCCAGTCAAGGAGTTTTCATGCCACTTTTCATGAGTTTTATGACTTAGATTGAAATTTTTACCTCTTGGCCTTGCATGTTTCATCCCATACCATCTTCAAATTCAAAATTAAATAATCCTCTCAGATTTTCAATTGTCCTTGTGACCTTTGGACTCCTCTCTTCTCCTCTCTCTCTCACGTTCTATAAGAATTGGCCATTTTGGCATTGTAATACATGTTCGTCTTGAGTATGGTGAAGCCCTGCTCAATTTCATACCATTTGATCAATAATACTACTAATTTTTACCTATTAATAACTTTTTTCAGTGTGTTTTACTTGAATTTTGGATCTTGCTTAGTGAAGACTATGGATTTCTTAACATGTTATCTCACTATTGCATCCTATTTATAGTTAGAAAGTTTTTTATTACAGGGAATATGAAGTGTTTTAGAGAATTTTAAGGGTTATTGAGTTAGTATTTTAATTATTTATATATAATTCCTCTTGTCTAGTCCTCCTATCTTTTTACATTCATCCATAACCTCATAATGTAACATTGATGTGAAAAGATGCAGATTAGAGAAGTGTGTGTTTAGTTTCTCCTTTGATTTCATGTCTAACATACTATTAGTTGGAATTCATCATCTATTTTTGTGTATCACCCCCTTTATATTAGTTTTATTTCATTTATCTCTCTCCCTTTTCATCCCCAAAGTTAATTGTAGTTGTGATCTAAAGTGGTACATCGAGGGAACTAGCCCTATCTAGAGATTCACCTCATCCTTAGGCTACCCACAAGCCTAGAGATGTTTCCATTGTGACACATGGATGAAGAGAGTTGAGTCATATTTTTAAATGGTGAAAATCCAAGTGAAAATAGTTTTTATCACACCTATTGTGACTCTGAGTCCAAGAGGTTCATATATTTTTGGTGGTGTCTTTCAACAATTAGCCTTTAGAGGCATCTATCCAAGAATCCATGATGACTCTAAAGATACATCAGTTGGTCAAGTATCCTAGGTTTATTTTTTAAGATTTTTGGTAATATATTTCTTTGTGTTCTTACTTATAATGAGGTTTTTATGGCTAATTTTGGTGTTTAGCACTATTTTATACAAGTTGGTGAGACATTTTAAGCTTGTCTCATTCCCTATAAATATGAGCAAGTTCTTAATCAGCCTTGCCATGAACTGTACCAACCTTTTCATGAAGTGTATCAGTATTATAGCCAACCTTATCAATTTCTATCTCTTCCTAGTCAACCTAACCAATTCTCAAGTCAATCCATTTCCACCTTTAAGAAAACTCTTTTGGGTTATGAGAGGTATATGTTAGATCTTGACACACAAAGGGGATGTGGTCAAGATATTCCTATGCATATTATTCATAAGGTGAGAGATGCATTATATTTGGTCAAAATATAGTGGGTACCTATTGAGAGATCCAATTCACAAAGGCTCACAAGTGAGATGCTTCATATGAATGGCCTAGTTTCTTCTTTAGAGAATAAGCTAGGAGTTCATGAAAGGAAACCTCTCCAAACCTATCTGTCTTCATATCCACTTTCCTAAGTTCCCTATAAACCATATTTGATCCATAATAATTATCCCAATAAAGGATATCAAATTCATCCTTTTCCTAATTAGTTTGAAGAGAAAGTTAAGAAGAGAAACCATGTGTTTGAAGCTAATCTTGGTAGGCAGATTGAGTTGGAAAATATGCATATGAATCAGTCCATATTAGCAACAAATAAAGTGAAATAAAGCCCTCATTTCCCTCTCAAATTTCATCCCCACCTCCACAATAAAATACTTCTAATCCTAACATCCTAAGCTGCCGTAAGATAGTGGAATCATGGGGGAAGAAATAGGATAGAAGTTTGGTTAATAAGGAGTGTGATGTTATGAATGGAGTTGATCCTTTGCATGTCTCTACTACCCTTATTCAATAAGATTCATGTGTTCCATGTCAGCCCTCATGTATTTATCATACTCATGATGATTCCCATGAGCTTCAAGAAAGATTTTTCCAAGATAACCTAGCCAACCAAATTGAAGAGTTAGAGGCAAAGATGAAATTTCTAAGTCAAGGTGTGATGGAAGGTTTAGACCCAAAAGAAGATACTATGCCTAAACACACCCCATCAACCCTTCCTCAATAGATTACTCAATTTAAATCAGATGTGAATGAAGTAATTGTCAAGTGGAAAGAAGAAAATTAAGTTGTTTTATTCCAAGGTCTGCTTCCCCTTCCTCAAGAGCTTCTAAAAGAATCCCCTGCATTCCATTCCCAATCTGATTTTGAGTTCTATGTGACACCTCGACCAACTAGTTAATTTATCCTCACCACATCACAATTTACCTTGGTTTACCTATGGTATTGGAACCTAAAATTAATAGTTGGTTGACAAAAAATTAGAACTCTTTCTTTAAGAAATCCTAGTTCCTTGCTAGACTCATTGGACTAAGTCACAAGACTTCAATATGCCTAGTCTTCGAATCACAAAGAAAGATATGGAAGATCTTGTATCCATAGAGAATAAAAGTCATTATGTGATATATGAGACACAAATTTATATCCATAAAGAGGTACTACATTTTGAGGAAGAGGTAATCCATTATGTTGAATCTTCTTGTTTGCTTGGTGATGAAGAATGCCTTGTGTTGAAGAAAAAATATTGGATGAAGACCTTTTGGATTCTAAGGAAGAGGATGAAGGAAATTCTCTTATTATCCTTTTTCATGATGCTGATAAAAATTAATATGAGGATTTGTGGCAGAAGTTTGAAAACATTTGTAATGAGTTTGAGTGTCTCAAGGGGTCTACCATTTCATTAGAGCTGATTACAAGTGATGATGAGTAAGATGACATTGTCCAACATGTCATAGATGAGAAATAACAAGTTATAAATAAGCCTTTAGATGAATTATTTGAATTTATATGATAAATATATACTCTTCTTCAAGGATTCTATGATCTATTCAAAGATGGATAAGGAAGCTTTGGCACTCAAGTAAGTATGCAAAGGAAAAGCATCCTTTCAAATTTATCCTTTCAAGAAGTATATGAATTTGATGATGACATATGTGAATTAATAAAGATGGGATATCATCATATTAATAATTTGGGAGAAACACATCATCACTTTAAGGATGTAACAAGCTCTTATTGGCCTCAATCTTCTAAGGAACAAGAAGTCACTCCTCTTAAAGCCATGCCTACCAAGAAGATATTAGACAATCATGAAATGAAGAGTGGGAGGAAGTATGAAGTATGTGAACATGTTCAAGAAGAATATATCTACATTGGAGACCTATTTGAATATTATCTAATTGAGATCAAATCAAGTGAAGTGCCAAGGAATAAATCTGATCTACAAGGCATCCAATTCAAGAAGAAACATGCTTGGCACTATGTTTCATCTCACCATGAAGATGATTCAAGAAGTTTTAATTTTGATCCTATAAAGGAGGTATGTTTAGTTTATAATTATGCATAATAGTTTGTTTTCTAATCTCACTAAGTCCCTTGAGCATAGGTGTGTGTGTGTGTGTGTTGTTAGTTTTGTTACCTTGTTTTGTGTGTTTCCTTTGCTTTGTGTGGTTGAGGTAATTAATGGTCTTGTCTTAATAAAATTCAATGCTCAAAGGTTTATTTATTGGTATAAAACTTAAAATGACTCCCTAATCCCAATGGACTGATAAGGCTACTGGTCTATTTAGTATAGCAGGCATAATACCCCTATTAGTCACTAATTTGTTGACCAATTTTGACTATTAGGTCAAATTGGGGCACCTATAGGTAAAAACTTGACTTTTAGGAATTTTAGGGGTCCAATACATGTCACAAGGTGTTTTATAGGTTAATTAATGTCACTTAATGTTTTACTAGCCTTGGTCATTATTTATTTTAGACCCTTTATCATTTTTGGGTCATTTTAAGGTCAAAAAGGGTGCATTAGATGACTTGTATGGATTTATTGGGAAGTGTGAATGTTCCAAAATGTGATGTCATGTCCCATGTGTCCTTATATGTATTAAGTAATTTAGATAACTAAAAATTGGTAGGTTCATTAGAAGAAAAGGTAATTTTCTTGAGAAAGAAGAAGAAAATGGCACTTTTATATCTCATTGGGAAGTGTGCCATGTGGTCAAATCTCATGGAACATCCTTTCATATTCCACACATGCATCCCAACATTTTATTTTCTTTTAAAGTTCTATTTTTGGCCGAAAACCATTTTGCTTCATCTTTGTTTTCCTAAACATGTAGAAGTGACCTTCAATTTTTTGCTCAGTATAGATAGCTAAAGAGGTTTCAAGTCAAATGCTTATGGTAGGTTTTAGTACACTTATACCTTAATTTCCATATAATGAGTTTAAATAATGGTGCCTTTTTATTCATAAACCATCCTCATGAAGTTGATTATACTTTTTTACCTATTATTTCATGCATCTTATGGGTTTTACATTGGTTTGAGCAATTCCATACAAACCAGTTGCTTAGGTTGATTCTATATGATGTTTCCATCTTTATCTAATTCTATTTATGTTTGGTTTCATGTTTTAAGTTTATTTTATAGTCCAAATAACTCACTTTATAGGAAGGTATCATCATATGAGGTTTTTGTCAAAGATCTTTGTTTGTAGAGTGTTTGGTTCTCAGAGGAAGCTTCATAGGAACATGATGTGATGTTTACCATATCTTAATTCCATATTGATCATCCTCTCCTCATTTTTAGTCTCATAACACCATGTTTGGATCAATTTTTTAGTCATGCTTAGTTTATAGCCATTTCTTTGCTTAATTTCACTTGCATCCACATTGGAGCACATGTGGAATCTCTTTAGCATGTTCATGTGGGAGATTTGAAATTATCATAATGGTTCATGTTGATATTTTGGTTAAAATATCACTTGACCATGAATCCATTCCCTTTTGTGCATAAATCATTTTAGGTTCATTGCTTGCATACAGTCCATTTCCACCCACAAGGGTCTCTCTTTGATAACATCATGATGGAGGAGGAGCTTCAACGGTTGATCCAAATATATTTGAGTATCATAAATTTATATTAAAATGTGGATAATGCCTAAATTGAGAATAATAACACATATCTTTCTCACTTCCTAATTATCCTATATCACTACCTGTACTCTAAAATACGCACCTGTCTATAGATGCTAACAGAGAGCTGAAAGATCATCATGGAGCATTGAATCAAGTTTGAAACTCCTTATTTGTGTCTTAGTAAGATAAATAAAATGGAAGACCTCATTTGGAATATTATATGGTTAAACAAAGTTGAGAATCACATTCCAAGATGTGATGACTGAATACAGGGACAATTTCCCTAAAAATGAAAAATAGAGGTCAAGGGGGCTTTTGTGAATTACATATTACATGGTTGAAATTATCTTTAATGCATGTAAATAATTTAACCTTGTACATTTCACATATTAAATTAACTATTAAAAATATGGAAGGTAGGAGGTTAGTAGAGGATACAATTTTGATAGCCTAAAGTAGCCTACAAAAACATTGAGAACAAACAATAAAATTTATAGGTTTGGCCCAAAAGAGACCTCGCCATCTAAAAATTTTCAACCTGGACTATGATATCATGATGAAATGGTTATAAATGGTTAAAATTGACGTCTATGGTATAAAATATCACTATGAGGAAAGAGGCTTTGTATTTTTCTCCCTACATAGACCTACAGTCCATATATTGTGGAAATAGCCACCTTACAACCATCATAGATCTCAAATTTGAAAGAGTGCCCTTTTCCTTGCAATGCATGGTTATTTGAATATGTTTGATGTTTTAAAATTATTTAAATATTCCTAAAATTTTTCAAGGGATAATTGATGGCATTCAAATCTCATTTACACCTACAATCTGCACCTATAACCACTTGTAAGTGACTAAGAGAAGCAGTGAGTTAAGAGCATGGTATTCTTGGTACTATAAGGGTATAATACTAATGTGAGATGACTTATATGATTGTAAAAGTACCTCATAAATATCACTAAGGTCTTGTATATTATTTTTATACCTAAAAATATATAGGAACACGTACAAGAATTACATTTGAAGGAGGGAAATAGCAGAATACAGTCAAGGAAGTGACATTTCAGTCTAAATTGGGCAGTTGAGCAGAGGATTAGGCTTCAAGGTGATGAATAAGGATAGTAAATGTGAATAAGTGACTCAAAGAAACTATAAATTATTCTTTAAACATCATCTCATTCTTGTTTCATGAGAGACAACCTACAAGTATTCCCTCTACAATCAAAACATAGTCAGGCCTAACTAAGTAGGAAAACATTTCAAGGTGCACACATAAAGTATGAGGGTTTTTTATAATTATTAATGTCATAATTATGGTTAAAAACACATTATTATACCCTCATTATGTAGAAAACAACTAGGCTTATGAATCTAAAGGTGAATCACTCTGTCCATAAGGCAAACCTTTTTTACACAGTTCATTTTACATATTCAGTCTTAGACATTTGAAGAGATGAAAGGAAAAATTAATTGGTCAAGGGTTTTAATTTGGTTTATAACATCCATATGAGTTAATTTAAACCCCACAACATTCAATTTGTCTAAGTGAATAGGGTAAGTACCACCTATTTTGTCTCAAATAGGGGGCACTTCCTTAAGTGCATAGGTCTGTAGTTTTGGACAAAAGAGGTGAAGGGGTGAGTCAAGAGATATTTGGAAATTTAAATAAGGTTTATTAAGATATTATAAACCTATTAAAACATTATAAATCAAATATTAAAGAGTGAAGCTAAATAGGGTATCTTAAACCCTCAAACCTGCAGTCAAGCCTAAAGGGCAGGATTAGGCCTAGTGACTAAATGTGAGATCATTTTCAATTTTAGCCATAAGTGATATTTAAAATTGATTGTTACATGTATATGGGATCATATTATATGTGTTTTATCTTTTTTATGCTGATTAATCATCAAAAACTCATGTTAGGCTTCACGGTGTAAACAAGCATACTAAGCAAACAATAGGCCTAAGCCCAAATAAGAGGGCATTTGCATTTATAACATAATATATGAACTATAACTTATTTTAAAATGTTTATGGGGTAAAATAAGATTTTTTAAATCTTTAATAGTGCAAATAAAACCAAAGTAAGCCATTTTTGGACCTTCAAACAACTCAAACGTGTAGGAAAGGAGAAAACAAGTTTGATAGCCTAGTTTTAGATGCTCACATATTTTTTAAGGGTTTTAATGGAGGATAGATGATTTAAAGGATGTTTATTAAGGTATTTAACTATTTATTCTTTTAATTGGTTGGCAACTTTAGTGTTAGGTTTTTATGAATGAACCTTAAGAGGTCAAACAGGTCTAACACCCTTGCAAGGACTAGTTTGGAGTAATGGAGTTAGATATCTGATATAATGGCATATTTTGATGATGAAACATATTTTAATTTGTATATTACTCACTCAAGATACCCCCCATTATTTTTATATGTATGAACTTATACGAACAAGGTACATAACAGGGTATTTTTAACCATTTTTTGTGTTTTACAAGTTATAAAAAGAGTCAAAGGATGAAACCAACTTTGAGAGGAATATTTATACTTTATATAATTATCAATGTTAATTTCCTACCTTATAAAAACTCTTAAATTTCCAAAATAGGTGTTTTATCTCAGCCAGTCAAAACTAGCCTATTAGATAAGTTAATGAGAAGGATGAAGATCTTCAAGTAAGGTAATTTTAAGGTGTGCCTGATGCTTCTAAGGGCATGGATGGTATTTAAAAGTGTCATCCACTTCCTATCATGTATTTTCATGAGAAAATAATTCCAATTTTGAAGCCAAGTGTGTAGGATGCATGGAGGAAGAGTTTTTTGGGCTGCAGATGATCATAGCTCTTTTCTAGATGATTCCAGAGGACCAATATTATAAACAATGCATGGAAAGTCATGCCTAAACCCATTAAAATTAATTATAATCATTTTTATTGGTCTTATTTATCTATTAGTCATTCAAATAGGGTTAATCATGAAGGCATTTTTTTAGAGGCAGTCAAGGAGTTTTCATGCCACTTTTCATGAGGTTTATGACTTAGATTGACATTTGTACTTCTTAGCCTTGCATGGTTCATCCCATACCCTCTTCACATGTAAAATAAACTTATTCTCTCATCTTTACAAGTGTCCTTGTGACCTACGTACTCCTCTCTTCTCCTCTCTCTCTCTCAAGTTTTATAAGAATCGGCCATTTTGGCATTGTAATACATGCTCCTCCTGAGTATGGCGAAGCCCTACTCAATTTCATACCATTTAATAAATAAAACTACTAGATTTTACCTCTTAATGATTTTTTTTAGTGTGTTTTACTTTAATTTTGGATCTTTATTAGTGAAAACTATGGATTCCTTAGCATGTTATCTCATTCTTACCTCCTATTTACAATTGGAAAACTTTATCTTACAGGACATATGAAGTTTTTTAGGGAATGTAAAGGTTGAGTGAGTTATTATTTTCCTTAGTGCCATTATATTCCTCTTTTCCATTCCTTTTATCTTTTCACATTTATCCATAATCTCATAATATAACATTGATGTGAGAAGATGCAGATTGGAGAAGTGTATGTTCAATTTGCACTTTGATTTCATGTGTAACATGCTACTAGTTGGAAGTCATCATCTATTTTTGTGTATCACCCTATTTATATTAATTTGATTTTAGTTATCTCTCTCCCTTTTTATCCACCAAATTTAAGTGTATTTGTGATACATCAAGGTAGTTGGTCTTATATAGATATTCACCTCATCCTTAGGCTTCCCACAAGCCTAGAGGTGTTTCCATTATGCCACTTGGATGAAGAGAGTTGATTCATCTCCTCAGAGGATGAAAATACAAGTGAAAACACTAAATATAGATGAAAACCAATCTAATATCATTGGTTTTCCTATAGTTTATAATGATGGCACTCTACTCAATGCCTAGTCTCTTTTACAACAAGTTGCCACCCTTTAAGCTTATGTTAAATCTAAAGGACCTAACTTACCTCTATGGATATTTGTTGGCAATGCTTGGTCATTATTGTAAATCTTGATTCAACTCAAGTTGATCTCATGCTTGGTTCCATGTATTTTTCACCAGCTTAGGTCTATTCATTTATTTTTCCTAATTTAAACTACTTTGTCAACCCTAGTAAAAAATGTCCCATCTTAGTCCTTTATTCATTAGTTATTAGTAAACCAACTCAGGATTTATTGACTTTGACCCTAACTTACACCATCATATCTCCTTGATAGGTTGAATGCAGGCCATTAGATTTGTTACCTGAGCTTACACACTATTAACACTTGACACCTATATGTTTAGTCCTTAGATCTACTTACTAGTATATCTGCTCCTAAGTTTATGCCACATGTCAGATCCTTGACTCATTAAATCTTTAACTCTTCTTACATGCCATTAATATATTTGTATACATTCAAATGCACTCTATAATATTTGCCTAGAACCACTGACCTGCCAATCATTGTTCATCATTATATTTGATCTAGACTCCCAAGATCTAGACACTTATCAAACTTGCATTCAGTCAAGGACCCTTTGACAATTTTTTGAATGCTAATAGTTATTTCATGAGGGCTAACTTTTGATGTATGCATAAACATCCTTAAATTTTCAAATCCAAACAACTACTTGTAGGGGCCCAAACTTGACGTCTACATGCTTGTCATGTGATATTTGAATCCTAATGCCTATTTTTTACGCTTGAATTTGATGTTTGTGGGATCATTCTAGAATTATTGGATCAAATTTATTTAAATAATTTGTTCAAAAAAAATAATCTATGGGATTTGCCTCATATAATTTGTCCAAGTAAATTGGCCTTTAGGGAAATTGTTGTGAAATAATTTCCTTGAAGAATTCATGCCTTAACCAAATTTTGAAAATAGCTTTTCCCAAAAGAATTTGTTCCCTTGTACCTTTTGCAATGATTTTTGTTAAGGACACTTGCCTTATATAATTTCCTTTTGATCTTTTTGAAATGGCCCTTTTCCCCTCAAGATTACTCTTTGGAAATTCTGTAGTGGACCTCTTGGCAAATAAAAATTACCCTCTGAGATTTTTGAATGGACCAATTTGGCTAAAAAAGACCCTTTGAGCTTTTTTTTGGTACACTTTTCAAGAGAATGATCCTTTAGGCTTTTTGTTTCAGACAAATTGTTCAAAACAATTCCTAATACTTATCCCAAAAGACCTCAAACAAATCTCCTGAAAGAAACAACACTTAGCACTTTATAATGCAGATAATTTTTTTGAATGAAATAGGTCTTCAGAATCTTTGTCTCAGATAAATTATCTAAAAAAATATTCAACACTTGGCCAAAAAATGGTCCCAAATGATTTTGAACTTAGCAAAAAAAATCTTGAAAGAAATCTACCAAGGAAGGACTTATCCAAAATAAAGGTTTGGTACCTAGCTCTTTTGAAAGCCTATATGCGCTTTCAAACTTGTTCACAAAACTATGTTTGACCTTCAAAGCTCTATAACTCTAGTTATCTTGTCCATCTAGGCACAAGCTTGATGTGTGGGCCAAAAATGGCCATCAGCTTTATCTTCAATAGAACCATCATCTTCGTGATCAAACTCTGAGTCATTGTCTTCACTCTCATCTGATGAGTTACAAACCTTATTGGTGAAGAGACTCTTCTTATTCTTGAAGGAATTATTCTTTTTGTTACACTTTATGAAACCTTTCTTCCTCTTATCAAACTTATATGTCTTCTTATCTTCATCTTGGTATTCATCATACTCTTCATCATCATGCTTATGAGGGCCCTTTCTATCAAAATGTCTTATCTCTCCACAATTGAAGCATTTGAAGGGTAGTTTACCCTTATACTTGCCTGAACTTATTAACAATTTATTTGCAAACAAAATTAATTCATCCTCATCAATATCATAAATGTCATTCCTCCTTGGGTTTCTTACCTTGGAACTTCTTCTTAGGCTTCATCTTTGTCTTGAATGTTGCTTCCTTCTTTGGTGTTATATCATCATTTACTCTCATCTCATATGCAGTAAGAATACCATGTAATTCATCCATCTTCAACTAAGTAAGATCACAAATTTCTACTAAAGTAGACACTTTTGGATCAAACTTGAGGGATAGAGACCTTAATACCTTTTGAACTATAGTATCCTCTTCAAGGTTTCCTCTAATACCTATGATGATGTTCATAATACCATCAACTCTATAAAGAAAGGATGCCACTGAATCTTCTTCCTTCATCTTGAGACTCTCAAATTGTCTTTCGTGAGTATACAACTTTGCCAAATTAACTTTTGAATCTCCTTCATAGATTGTATTTAATTTATCCCACATTTCCTTGGCAGATGTATAATGGATTACCTTGGTGAATTTAGTCTCTAAAAGACCACAAATGATAACATTCATTGCATTAGAATTATTCTTAAACAACTTCTTATCTGCAACATTAGATGGAGGAATAGGTGCAAAATAACCATCCATAATAGATTGTCAAATGTCAAACCCTAGGGACATGATTTAGGTCCTCATTTTTGCACTCCAAAATGCATAATTGCATCCATTGAACATCAATTCTTTCTTATTAGAGAAACCTCCTTGATGGCTATCCATATTATATCTTGGATCAACTTCAAGATGTTAAGCTTCCTTCAAAGGACCTACTTTGATACCAATTATTAGAGGTACAATCACTAAGAGGGGGGTGAATCAGTGAGCCTATAAAATTCAACTTCAATTTAAATATTTTCAAGTTCTTAATCAATTACCATAAGTATTTAAGAATCTTACACATCATTCATAACAATGAGCAAGAATAAATTTCTAGAAAAGCAATGTGTACTTCTTCAACACTCCCAATTAACTTAGACATATAATCATTGATATCTTAGATTGTGTTGAGGCTGGCCTACCAGCTACCTACCTAGGTCTCCCACTCTCGGTCAAAGAGGTATCTTCAAGTTTTTGGAATGGTATTATGGAATGTACACAGAGGAAACTTCTTGGGTGGAAGGGGAAACTACTCAGTAGTGCGGGTAAGCTGCAACTTCTTCGGACATCCTTGCAAGGTATTCCTACTTACTTCATGTCTCTTTTTAAAATTCCTACGTATTTTGCTAAAAAGATAGAACATATCCAAAGGAAATTTTTATGGATGGGAGTGGAAGACAAACAGAGAATGTCTTTAGTCAGATGGGAAAAAGTGTGTCTCCCAAAATCTCATGGTGGAGAAACCCCTATCTAAATTTGAAAGTCAAATTACTACCAAATGGAAGGTTTTAAACCTTATCCGTGGGCATGATAATTCCAAAATTCTTTAGAGACTTCATACTAAATGGATACCACCTAAACCCAATTGGATGAAACTCAATTTTGATGGGGCATCCAAGTTGAGTGGTAAAGCAAGTGGAGGAGGAATAATAAGAAATGAAAAAGGAGGGATGTCTATTGTCTATGCTAGTGGCATGAGTTGCTAGAGCAATAACTATGCTAAAGCTATGGCCTTACTTTGGGGATTAAAGTTAGCTATATCCCTAGGAATCAGAAATTTGAATATTTAGGGAGATTCTAAGTTGATCATAGATGCTATTAATAAAGCATCTAACATTGGTATCCATCTAAAAGACATCATTAAGGACATCCAATTTCTTTTACAAAAGTTTTTCGAAGTTGAGATTACCCACACCTATAGAGAAGGTAACAGGGTCGTTGATGTTTGTACCAACCTTGGTCAACAATTCTCAGGATGGAGGGTATGGCGACAAGGGGCTCATATACCCCCAAACATTAGAGAGATCATTCAGAAGGATATGATGGAGCATGAATGATGCATATTGATGATGAAGATAGCTTTCGAAGGCGGTCCACATGGAGACGGCCATTGTGGATCAGGGAAGCGGTCCAGGGAATGCTGACAATGCGGACAATGAGAATCTTAAGGATCTTGTTAATTCTATAGTTATGTAGTTTCATCCTTTCTGACTCTGGCCTTTCTAGTGTTTTGTTTTGCTTCTGACTTTATTTCTTGGCTGTGCCATTGGTTCGGTGCTGGAATCTTTTGTTTGCTAGCCTTCCTATCTTTTTTGACTATATAGGTTCTGACCCCTAGTTTTTCACCTTAATTAATCAAAAACAATGAGCAAGAGAGATAATGCAACATCAATCACATAACACATGACATATGTGATAAATCCTCTTGGGGCTGAAACCCCACTGGAACCTACAATTTGGAATATTTTCCTATAATAACAAAAACCAATTTAGACCATGTATACTAATCAAATAACTAACATCCCTTATTTTATTGAGACTACAATCCCATAAGGAGCTACTACACCTATCTAGCTGAGCTACCACAACAACTAGACTTTTAGCAAGTTTTACCTTGCAAGGAGGCTACAACCCGCTAGATGTTGAGTTTACAATGCAACACCTATAAACACATCTACCTTTGAATTTATTTCTTCAACACCTGATGATGGACCTCTATTTATCACTCTTCACCTTCACTCATACTCAAATAGCAAGAGCATTATTCTACCAATAAGATTATAACCTATAGGTCATACAAATAGTTTTTAATCTATTCTAATTTTCAACTCATCCATAGGTCACCCACCCCTTCCTTATCTTCACAACACTATACTCTCAAATGTAAATTCCACACACAAGTCTCTCTCCAAGTCTCACAAATCTCAAAACCAACACATTCAGTTTCACCATTTATAGAGCTATCACGATTATCAACATCTTGGTTGGCCATTATACATGCCTTAACCATTAAGGCATATATAATATAAATACACATATAAATATAATCTTCTTATGTTGGCCATAGCATTTATGGGTCACCCTTAAGCAACTACACCTTTTAATTAGGCCCTTATAGCTCTTATATGTCTCATGGAGACCTATACACCCATTTAGCACTTCATCAAACAAAAAAAGAACATAGGAAGACTTCCAAATGCATGGAACCATTCCATATGATCTATATGTCCCCCTTAAGTTCTAACAAAAAATATAGTACCCTTATTCTTAAGCACAATTTACTCAAATGACATTCTATGCATACAGTCACCATGAATGAATATATAGTCAACTTCTAAAACTTTTTTCATACTGAATATGATTGGTTAAACCTTCATAATTCACAAAAATTATACTCATGTATTCTAAAACACTTCCAAATATATAATTCAACATGAGACATTGAAGTACAATCAGAACATGCTCAAATATCCTTCTCAAGTCACTTGCAGAACATAGTCAAACACACAGTTAACTTTGGACCATCATAACTTTGACTGTATATACTTTCAAATATTCAAACTTATATTTATATATGTGTCATGTATTCCTCTACAAATTTTATTTTTACTGGATGGTCTAATTCTACATAGATCAAAAGATATAGCATAAAAATTAGACACTAGTTTTTCCTTTGTTAAATTCAAATAAATGAATTCAAACAATCACAGTTAAACCTCAAACACCATGTTATCATCTTAAGTCTTCACTAATCTATTAAACATGCACCATTTATATTATTATATTAATCTTAACCTTTAACAAAAATTTCACCAATGCCAGATGTTAAACCTTGAACATGTTAACCTCATCTCGTGCACTCTTGCAATATTGACTCAACGTGCACTGTCGATCTTTGCCGATCAGTTAGGTCTTTATCTTATAACCCTCACCATTATATCTTAATCAAAACCCCCATTATCATGAAATTTTACACCCTCACATTCCTTATGAGTACTTATACTATTAAATATCATGTAATTATTACCATCTTGCTCAACACACACCATTAGATCAAAATAATACAATTGCCTATGCACCATTAGATCTTAGAAGAAGCTCGATCTTTATCTATGTTAACCAAAAAAAACTTTGACCTATTTTAATTGTTTCACACTATCAATATTCACTATACAATCACCCATGAGCCATTATATCTCCATTTGGTCCTGATCTTTAACATTATTCAAAATAGACCAAGTATGGGCACCATTGTTATCTACCTAGAAGGCCAACTTTGCACCTCCATATATTTTGCTTTGATTAAGAGCATGTTATAAAATTTGGATCATATGATATCCTCACATAGGATAATCCAACCATGTGTTAATATTCTCATAGAACCCTCACACATTTGATATTGACATTAAAATGTCTCTTTAAATTTATTTGTTCACATAGCAAGCTATGTCAATAACTGTCTATAAATACTAACTTTGCACATGCATAACTTTTATCGAGCTTCAATTATTGAACTAAAATTTAGCAAAAATACACTAGGCACAAAACTTAACAAACCCATATGATCACATTCTCTTTAAATGTTCACATTTTTGAGATATTCCACCATCAAAATGCCTACTCAACTTTTCTTGACACCTTGCAAATTTCGCTATTTATGGGAAAATATTGTCAAAATGCCTAAGAGACCAAATTTGCACATACATATATTTGGTTGCACTTTATTTCATGACTTGAGAATTTTTACATATAAACTAGGGATTAATTTGTTCACAACTATATGACCAACTCCCCCTTATTCATCCACACGTGGTAATGGTGATGTCAGCAAACTACCTACTTGGATTTTTTGCCACTAGACCAAAAATGTCTAGATGAAAACAATGATCAACTTGATTAAATCCACTCATGCACACAAGAATTAAAATCATATGAAACGTCTTATAATACCCATATCACATTCTCAATACTCCATACTCATCCCTAAACATCTCTAACCATGTCAAAACTAAAGATCAAACAAGCCTCCTTAAAGCATACTAGGACAAGCACATTGCACACTTTGTCATTGTCACTTAGACTATCAAGGAACTTCATCCACTCACTTGGAAAACTCCATGACATCACCATGAAATAATTTTAAACTCTCCAACAACATTAAATAGATTGTAGCAAGGGATTTAAGCCCCATACATAGTGTTAGGTATATGAGGAGGTCACAAAACTATTAAGGGATATATTGGCTCATATTGTAATCGATAATTTGAGAGATGATTTTAACATGAAAATAGAGCCTAAGTTTTCCTATGCCATTTTTAAAATATCATGATATCAATGAGTCCTCCAAAAATTAAAGCTCTGGCTATATGCTCATATTCAAACAATTCCTTCACTCGAGATCATGTAACCATGTCAGTTATGACAAATTAAAACATGTAAGTATGATGTAGTGATCATATTAGATTTTTCCATGAATAGATTCAATGTTTAATATGTCATCATTATATTAGATCTAAAGTTAATATTCTCACGTGGGATGCATGGATGGTTATGGGTTGCCCATTAAGCCATCTTTGCATGTCTTATTTATGGCTAATAAGATCTAGGAGTATCCATTAGGCATGCTCTCTAATTTTAATTTTAATATCATTGGGTTCAATTTATATGTGGATTTTAAATTATTATAAATGGAAATTTTAGATAATTACCATTTTTTTTCTTGGGAAAACATTTTTTTTAATGCAGGGGTTGATATGAAATTTAAACTTCACATAATGAACTTTGAGAATGAGACCAAATGAGTTATAATTCTTATATATTCTGATAAATTATCCACCTATTTTGAGTTAGTATATGTGTTGGTAAATTATATTGATGATATTTATTGGGTTACATTTTTCAAAACCAACAATATGGATCCTAGGCATGATGGCATTCTTAGGAGGAGAAGTGCTAGTGATTTAAACTCAAAGGATGACTGGGAGAGATGGGTGTTGGGGGATTATTACCTATCAAAAATTTATTATGTTACATTATTCCAATACAAAATAAATAATGATACAACATTTTGACCCATAAAGGTCCTCAAACACAAGTAGAGTGCCCATCCCTAGGTCAAGATGATACCCTTTGCAAAGCCTATCAATAATTTGTGCCAACTTCAATTCACTACCCCTATTTGGTCCTTGCCCATTTAAAGGAATATGGAGAGAATCAAATGGATCCCCAAGCTAATGGTTTGTAATCAGGTGTGTTTCATTATTAAGGGTGCATTAAAAAGTTTCCACACTATGAAATACTGATTAGCATCCCTACCTTATATCAAAAAATAGAGATGTGTTTGCCCTAAGAGAAGGAAAGGATGGGTTGTTTGACATTCCTTTTTTAGGCCACATCATTTACATGGTAGGATACCCACAGAGACACCCTAAAATAATGGGATTAGGTTAATAGTTATCTTTTATCTCTATTCCATCACAACTTTTTATATATGCA
Source organism: Torreya grandis (assembly GCA_037957365.1). Taxonomy (NCBI): domain Eukaryota; kingdom Viridiplantae; phylum Streptophyta; class Pinopsida; order Cupressales; family Taxaceae; genus Torreya; species Torreya grandis. The sequence goes on from JARHVA010000040.1 coordinate 4,503,959, forward strand.
TGGAGCCTACAATTTATAATTTTGATCCATTTTTATGGGTCCATTCATTATATTATAATATGGAGGGATGGTTGCATAGTTGGTATGTATATCAAGTTCTATGTCATGATACCACAAATTTAAATACACTCAAGGGTGATTTCACTTAGTTTTTCACTTTCTAGGATCATGACACTTTGGTTAAATATGGTCTACAACTTCTCCAAGGAGTCCTATTCTCCAAATATGGTCACATGGAGAATTAATTATGCATTATGTATAATTATGAGTCTTATGGCCTCACACCATTATTCATTATTCTTAATACATTACATACAACATCACTATGATAATAATTAATAGGCCAAGCTATCATGCTTGAATTTACATCCCATTAGACCAATCACCTAACTGATTCCCTTCCATGTAGATCTATGAAGATTTATGTTGGGGGTGTGTCTGAAGATGAATACTTGTGCCACTAAAAATTGATTTCAAATAAGTGGAAAGGTAAAATCAATAAAAATATAATTCCTCTCTCAAATATAATCTCAGCATACCCCTCCAAGCTAAGTAAATAAAGGAACTATGGACAAGTTGATGATTATGATCATTAGGGATCACTGGTCTAATGTAGAATTAGATATGATGATTGAATTATTCAAGGAATATTCCACATTTTTCCCAAGTGATTATCATGAAATGAAGGAACATCACCCTTATCTAGGAATATTCAAATTCAATTAAAACCTAGTGTGAATATTATGAAAAAGAGGCCCTACTACTTGAACCCCAATCTATGGTCCAAGGTTAAGAGAGATATTGGAAACATGTTGAAATTTGGTATAATATTTATGGTTGATCAATATAAACAAGTTAGTCCCATTATGATCTCTATTAAGAAGGAAGGTCATCTACACCTTTGTAATGGATATCGTGCTTTGAATGTTGCATGCATTTCCTAGCCCTTCCCTATTATTTTCACTAAAGAAATAATGGAAGGTGTATCAAGTCACAAATCATACAATTTTAATAATGGGTTATCATGGTACCCTTGGGTTAAAATTAAAGAGGAATATAAGTGAAATATAATCTTTTCCATTGAGTCGAGGTTTTCCACCTATAATTTCATGCCCTTTGATCTAAAAAAATCACCTATGATATTGTTTTGGATTATGTTCATAGATTTTAAAGACTTCATCCATGACTTTAACTATGTATAGCCTTATATGAAACCATGTATGTACTATGCATTTGATGTTTAAAAGAGTTGAAACCTAGTAAATGGTGGTTATTTTCAAATGAATGCATTATTGATATAAAAAAGATAAACAACTTTTTAAACACTCATAAATGTTTTTTGGTGTATTTTAGTTCATCTTATATGTTTTTCAATAAGATATGGGATAATGTTTAAATCTTTGAAAAAAAGGATCCAATCTTCCCAACTAAGGATATCTTTGACTAAAGAAAAAAATCATTGTTATATTGATCATATAAAGAATTAAGAAGGTAAAAATCTCCATAATCCAAATATAATTATAAAATTAAAAAAGAGAACAAGTCTATGAGCATTTTTAAAGGCTAAAAATATTGCTTTAAAATTGAATAAGTTGATTGATTTCTACATGGAACATCGTTGCAATGAATGGTTGTGAAAGTTGAATCTACATGGGAAGAAGTAACATGCATGAGGACATGCATGATTTTAAGTGTGGTAGAATGATGATTCCATAAAATGGTTCAGTATAATAATAAAATAACAACATTGTATCTTGCATAAACTATTTTTTAAAGTGGACTTAGATGTATTTTAAAAACCTATGTTTGTTTTAAAGTGAAATATAGGATAATGTCTAGTCTATTCTTTAGATGTCAATGCACTCTATATTGTTATTATTTCCTAATAATTTATTTGATAAAATATGCAACATATTGTATATGTAGGTTGAAAAGATTCATAATGCATATGTCAAATTTTGAAGCTTTCAAATACCAAATCAAGAACACTCTTCATGTAGTTCTAAAGATCCTCACTAGATTTAAAATTTAATACAAATCATCTTAAATATTCTTTAATTTCTATTTAAATGGATGTACTATTTATGTAATATCATACAATTCATACAAACACCTTTGTATCAACCAAAAACATGTTTTGTATTTTTGTGTTGGTTTGCTTGATGTTTTGACTATGAAGGTGTAAGGACATAATGGAAATGTTTTATAAAATAATAAAAATAGTCATAAATAAAATTCCTAAATATGAATATAATTTAATATTTAGATTACTCTCAAAAAAATAGACAAGTTCAAAAAGATAATCATCTTGATCTGAGCTCGTATGTAAAAGATATGAGCATTTTAGTGGGCTATGTTCATGCACAATTGAAGCTCCAGAGTTCATTAGTAAAACTCCATAGTGCATCAACCAAAACTCTAAATTTTTCCAAATTTGAGTCTAAAGATTAAATTAACAAATTTTGAGGTTTGGGAGGCTAAAGGAGGCATGAAGGCATGTCTTGGAACAAGTTTTACAAACTTTTTATTTTTAGGAAATCTATAAATAGAAATATATAAAAATAGACATCACATTACAATGGTCTCCAACTATGGAAACATGGATGCAAGGATTTTTAGAGATTATTTTTAAAAAGATAAATTTATTTATAGTATTTATATAAATATGCATTGTGAAAGAAGGAAGGATATTCATAGTAATCCAATTATTATGAATATCTCCCATGCAAAGTTGTTGGAAGAATCAAAGTTGTTATTAGTTGTCTTAGAATAAGAATCAGTTTACAAACAATTTTTTTAGTTTTTTAAGGATAAAAAATCAATTTTAACCGAGTTGTTAGGTTTTTAGTCTATAATAACAATTAGTTTCAAACTAATTTGTTAGTTTGTTACTCTCCAATAACAATTTGTTAAAGGAGTTGTATTATAAATACAACCTCTTTATTCATTAGGAGAGTTAGTAGGGAAGAGTAGTAGTCAAGATATTGTGAATAATTTGTAGATTATAATCATTTTTAGAATTAATGAGAAGCTTATGAAGTTTATTCAAAGCTAAGTGGTGATCTACAACTTGTTTTGAGGGAGAACAAAGGCCCACTCAACCAAGTAATCGAGCTTGCTTTTTTGGTATTTATATTTATTATTTGTTGTTGTATGTTTTAATTTTTATCATTTAATTTTTTATGAAAAGCATTTTGTTATATATTTAACCTATAGGCATGTGTGCTTCATGTGTGTTTTAATCAAGTTATTTTCAGCATTTTCACTTTCACAAGTCTTTATTTTTATAGCAATTACATTTCAACAAAGTGTGTTTATTTCAAGCATTTAAATTACAGCAAGTGTGTTTGATTTCATAAGTATTATAATAGATTTCCATTCATGCAAGTAGATTAGATATTTAAGATTTGGTGATTTGTAAGAAACCCTCGCAAAAAGACAACTATTAGTCTTTATGTTGCATACCTTATTACATACAGTCATTGGATACTATCCTTGGGTTGATATAACATCAATTGAAATTAGTTGATTAAATAAATGGATTGATGACACTCATAATTTTTGGCACCATTGTCAGGGACTTCAAAGTGTTAGTAAGGTATAAATTATAAGCTAATAGCTTATTAAAATAACTTATAATGAATTAAATAAATGTTTTGGATAGAGCAAAAGATTCATAAGGAAGAGATATTTGGAAAAACTCTAATAAAAATCAAGTTAAATATGAGAGAAAAATTATAAAATCTTATGAATCCATAAAACAAGCTTAAGCTAGATAGAGTTCAACTAACAAGAAGAACCTTTACCTACCCTATTATCCTAGATCAAGATGCGAATTCTCTATGAAGAACATATCCCCATATATATTGCCTAATTTTAGGGGAATGCCAACAAAATATCCTAAACAAATCTTATTTGATTTCAAGATATTATGTTAAGCTTATGACTACACAACAGATAATCAAAAGTTGAAACTAGTTTATTTTACACTTAAGTATTTAACGATAAGGTGGTTTATGAGATTTCAGCCATATTCCATTCATTCATCGAATGAAATGGAAATATATTATTGAAATAATATCAAGACTCTTTAAGGATAAAGGAGGACTTCTTCTATATAAAACAAAAGGAAAATGAAATTTTAGAAGATTATCTTACACAGATTCTTCTTTGCCTATAGGAGATGTGAAAATGAGTTTGATGAAGACCTCATTAAAATAGTTTTCTTAAAATGATTAGATAATTATGCTCGAGTGTCATTAAATCTAATGGGAAAAGGTGATGCAAATAAACTGACTTTCAAAGAAATTATTGAACTATGTAGGAATTATTCAAGAACAAAAATTAGAAGTAGGAAGATGAGAACAATGAAAAGAAACAATGATTTATTCAAACAACAAAGAAGGTTTGCACCTCAATCAATATTTATTCCTACTCCCACTATCGACCCTTCACAAACTGAATAAGAAATAACTATAGGAGCTAATGTTATAGATTATTTTAATGTTTAGTTATGGCCAAGAAAGACATTGATTAGTTCACCTCTTACCATCACACAAAATTATAATCAAAATTAAAGTTCACAACCTCTAAATAAGAAAATTAAAGAACAAGAAGACATTCAATAATTATATGACAAATTGATAAATTATTTTTAAGAACCCAGTCTAGCTCTGAAGTCCATTAATCTGACTCCAGAGTCCATCAGTCTCGCTCTGGTGTTACCTAGAATTGAGCTAGAAACTATCAAATCATTTAAAGAAGGTTATCAAAACATATCTAAAGACATTCATAATGAAATTTATGACCATGAAAATCTCCAACATAATATTTTTATTTTGGTATAGAAGATTAAAGAAATTTTTACTTTTTACTTTTCTTTGTCTACTAGTAGATATGATTGTAGGAGAGTTCTCCAAAGACATAACTACCTGTTGACTGTTGAAACCTCATATTGACCCATTTTAATCTCTCATAATTAAATTGATGTAGAGGAAAAAACAAATTATAGGATAACCAATCATCCAATTATTATTATACCAAGCCCAATCATGGTGGCCTCCACCCCATCACTAGTGATAAGTTAGATCTGGACATTTCTAAAATAGTTATTATATAATAATGAAATGGTAACTGTTCTCACATACTGAATTTCATCCTTTCATAATAAACATTATTTCATTATTTCTCAATTTATTTTTTTATGAATTCTTAATCAAGTAACCTTTATAAACATGCAGAAATATACAAGCAAGATGTCAAGTAGAAGGTTTTTAAATAGCTCATATTTTGAGACCTTGTTAATATTTTTCTATAATGTTTTCAAACTAACATTTGATATTTAAGTATAGTCTACAAGTATGAGTAATAATTCCTTTTATTTTGATAAAATAGATTGGTTGTAATGAGTACTATGTTTTAACAAGTAAAGAGACTTCAAAATATTATCTCAAGTTATCATGGACCAGCATAGTTATGGCTCTAGAGTCCATTAGTTTGGCTCTAGAGTTCACCAATCTAGCTCCAGAGTTGCATAGTCCAATACGAGAGCTTGATAAAAGATAGTTTAGAATTTATATATCATTTCAAGAATCATGCAAAAAAATTTGAAGACTAAGGTGAGATTTTTTTTCATGCCTTACACAAGGTGATTTTTATAAAGATGAATCATAAAAAGAAGACGTTTAAGAATAAAATCAGATTTATAGTTGATTTCATTACTATAGAAGAAATAGAACATCCACTTCTCAAATTATCATTATTTCATCATGTTATCATTTCTTGAAATTTTTTTTAAAAAAGTAAAAAATCAAAAAAATCAAAAGCAAAAGTAAAAATAAATAAAAAGAAAAAAACTCAATAATGAAAACCCTTTGGACATTATTTATAGTCATGGTTAAAAAACCAACTTATTGATTGCCTATGTACTACTAAAGGAGCCTTAATTATAAAACTAGCAAATAGTTGATCAAAGGTAAAAGAAAAAATAAAAAAATAAAAAATAAGGAAAATTTTGAAAACCAACAAATGATGACTTTTTCCAAACAAATAATAATGATTTTAACTAATTACCTTTGACTTTATGCTCTTTTTCAACATCATAGGAACTTTGGCTACATCAACATGAAGGATGCAAAGACAACTAAAAGTATGGATCAAGTATTTATTCTATTATTTCATTTTTTAAATATAGTTTTAAGTTTTTTAATTACAAATAGGTCCACTTTAAAAAAATGATCAATAAAATGAAAATGAGAACCAAAGAAAAAAAATGACAATGAAATTCTCCCATGCATGAGTACATGCATCAGTCTAAGTGTGGGAGAGAAAAGAGGAAAAAGAGTTAAAAAACAGTAAATGGTGGCTCTTTTTAAATGAATGCATTATTGATCTAAAAAAGGCAAATAACCTTCCAACTACTCATAAATGTTTATTCGTGTATTTTAGTTTATATTATATGATTTTCAATAAGATATGGGATAATTTTTAAATTCTTAAAAAAAGGGAGCCAATCTTCCTAACTAAGGATATATTTCACTAAAGAAAAAATCATTGTTATATTGATCATAGAAATAACAGAGAAGGTACAAATCTTCATTACTCTAAATATCATCATAAAATATCAAGAGAGAGCAAGTCTATGAGCATTTTGAAAGGCTAAAAATATTGCTTTAAGATTGAATAAGTTGACTGATTTCTACAAGGAACATTGTTTTAGATTAAGGTAAAAACAGGTTTTGAAGGGGCCTCGAAACCCAATACAGATCAAGAAAGATAAAACATTAAAAACCGCCAAGGAAGGCAAACCTACTGAAAAAATAGTAACAAAACCAGGTTTTAGAAGGACCTAAAACCTCAACAAAACCAGGTTTAACAACCTAAAACCATGCTAAAAAAATATTACATTAGCAACCAGCATAAATCGTGACAAAAGAACCCCATAAAACTAGTGGATTCTATATCACCAAGAAAAAAGAAGACACCGTCAGATCCAGCAATAGTGATGGCCATACCCAAGATCGATCCCTCAACCTCTAAAAAATGTGTAGCCCAAACTCGTGGTCCTGTCGCCACCATCGCCCAACCCATCCACCCTAAAGTCTACAAAGATCACCCCCTACACCTAGAGGAAACGCCGCCATGGCAATCTAAATTTATCCAGAAAAAGCATCGATCCGCTCAGAATAGGGTAATGGTCAGCACGGCGGCCATAAAATGGAAGACCAAGGAAAAATATAGATTTGCGTTATTTTCAAGAGCAGGGCTCCTCCACAGCAAAGGATATCTCCATTTACCCCAAACAGGGCACCGCGTCTCAAAAACAAACCATAGAGGAAACAAAGTTTCCCCCATCCAAAAACTATTTTCTTTGAAAACCAGTTCGTGGTGGCCATCCAACTCGGATTAGAAAACCAGTCCAAGTTCCAACCACTAAACAGAGATCCGAAGCAAAATAAATAAAAAATCGCGCAATAAGGTAACTCTTTTCCGTGCTGCGCTAAACACCCAGGCTCCCTCCGCAGGGATTTGGTCTCCCTACAAGGAACATTGTTGCAATGAATGGTTGTGAAAGTTAAATCTACATGGAAAGCAATAGCATGCACAAGGACATGCATGAGTTTAAATTTGGGAGAATGATGAGTCCATAAAATCACTCATTATATCAATAAAATAACTACACTATATCTTTCATAAATTATGTTTTAAAGTGGACTTAGATGTAGTTTAAGAACTTATGTTTATTTTAAAGTGAAAGATAAGATAATGTCTAGTCTATTCTTTAGATCTCAATACACTCTATATTGTTGTTATTTCCTAACAAGTTTAAGGATAAAATATGCAACATGTTGTATATGTAGGTTGAAAGGATTCATAATGCAGATGTTGATGTTTGAAGCTTTCAAATACCAAATCAAGAACACTCTTCATGTAGTTCTAGAGATCCTCACTAGATTTAAAATCTAATACAAATCATCTTTAAGATTATTCAATTGATATTGAAATGGATGTATTATTTACTTAATATCATACAATGCATACAAACACCTTTGTATCAACTAAAAACATGTTTTATGTTTTTATGTTGGTTTGTTTGATGGTTTGGCTATGAAGGTGTAAGGACAAAATGGGCACATTCTATAAAAAATTTAAAATGTTCATCAATAACTTTCATAAACATGAATATAATTTCATATTCATATTTATCTCAAAAAAATAGGCATTTCAAATAAAGAATCATCTTGATTTGGTCTTGTATATAAAAGATATGAGAATTTTAGAGGGATCTGTTCATGCATAATTGAAGCTCCAAAGTTCATCAACGAAGCTCTAGAGTTTATCAGTCTATATATGAAATACATTAGCCAAAACTCTAAATTTACCCATATTTGAGTTTTAGGATGAAAATAATAAATTTTGAGGTTTGGGAGGCTAAAGGAGGCATGAATACATGTCTTGAAATAAGTTTTACAAACTTTTTTAATTATAAAATCTATAAATAGAAATTTCTAAACATAGACATCGCAATACAATGGTCTAAAATTCTGGAAACATGGATGCAAGGAGTTGTAAAGATTATTTTTAAAATAATAAATTTATTTATAGTGTTTCTATAAATATGCATTTTAAAATAAGGAAGGATATTCATAATAATCCAACTATTATGAATATCTCTCATGCAAAGTTGTTGGAAGAATCAAAGTTGTTATTTGTTATTTGTTATTAGTTGTCTTAGAATAAGAATCGGTTTAAAAACTAATTTGTTAGTTTGTTAAGAATAACAAATCAATTTTAACCAAGTTTTTAGGTTTTTAGTCTATAATAAAAACTAGTTTCAAATTAATTTGTTACTCTTCAACAACAATTTGTTAAATGAGTTGTATTATAGATACAACCTCCTTATTCATTAGGAGAGTTAGTAGGGAGTTAGTAGGAAAGAGTATTAGTCAATATAATGTAAATAATTTATATATTATAATAATTTTTAGAATTAATGAGAAGTTTATGAAGTTTATACAAAGCTAAGTGTTGATCTATGACCTATTCTAAGGGAGAGCAAGGGCCCACTCAACCAAGGAATCAAGCTTATTTTTTTAGTATTTATATTTATTATTTGTTGTTATGTGTTTTAATGTTTATCATTTATGTTTTATAAAAAAAAATTGTTATATTTTTAACCTATGGGGATGTTTGCTTCATGTGTGTTTTACTCAAGTTACTTTCAGCATTTTCCCTTTCACAAGTCTTTTTTTCATAGTAATTACATTTCAATAAATTGTGTTTATTTCAAGTATTTAAATTACAGCAAGTGTGTTTGATTTCATAAGCATTATAATATATTTCCATTCATGTAATTAGATTAGATATTTAATATTTAGTGATTCACAAGAAACCTCCCAAAAAAGACAATTATTAGTCCTTATGCTGCATATCTTATTGCATATAGTCATTGAACACTATCCTTGGTTTGGCATGACATCAACTAAAATGATTTGATTAAATTAAGGGATTGATGACACCCATTATTCAATTTTAAATAATTTTCAACCTTGATAAATGCATTTTTATGTGTACATATTGCACCCTACTCAACAATGTTATCTTAAAAAAGAGGATATTGGTCAACCTTGAAAGATTTGTGGTTATTCTCTAGTTGGATATCATAGACATGCTTAAGCAAGTATGTAATGTATAGGCCTTTCCAGTTACCACCACATGTTCATTTAAAACTATGCTAATATGGTCGCCTTGTTGAAAGTGTTGTTTTGAAATATGAACTATTATTTGGGGGGCATAGACATCAAGTGGTGTTTGACATCCTAAAGGATAGGTTGGTGACTACACCCATTCTTCAATTTCCGAGCTGGGATAATACATTTCATGTCCATGTTGATGAATCAACTACAACCATTATGTATATCTTATCATAACCCAACAATGGTAAGCTAGACCACTTAGTGTATTTTTCCAACTGTAAGCTCTCTTTCATTGAGTATAGTTACATGACCACTAAAAAGTAAGCACTTTCCATGGTCTGTGTCTTGCATAAATTTTGACAATATTTTATTGTAACTCCATTTACTTTTTTAATTGAACACCAAGTTCTCAATTATTTGGATAATAAATCAGTACTAGGTAAATATCATGTGGGCCCTAATCACCTATTTATAATTGATAATGAGGAATCTCCTAAAGTTTCACTAGATTATGATCTCGTGGATTTGCAACACCTATATATTGAAACCATCCTTAACGGTCTTGAATATGTTATCTCATTTCTAACTTTGGGGAAAGCACCTAAAATTTTCACTAAGGCATGATACAAATAACTGACTATTTATACAACCCCATTTCAATTGATCAATGGAAACTTTATAAAATGGTACTTGATGAAGTTATACATTGATGAATTTTACAACATGATAATTCTACTATACTCTTTGATTGTCATGAATGGATTATTGGAGGACACTATGTTGGAAAGGCTACCACCTTGAATTTTTTTAAATCTGAGTTAGGGTGGTTGAAACTTCATAAAGAGGTGCATAGGAATACATGTGCTTGTGATTTTTTTCAATGTGTGATTAATATAAATGGGTGTGATGATATTCCCTTAATGTTGATTCTAATTCAAGATCCATTTAATAAGTGGGTTGCCAACTTTTAGTGTCCCCATTAACCCACCTGCCAATAAGACTAGTGCCTACTATATCCTCACACTAATTATCTTATCAGTGGGAAAAATCCATGATAATGCATGATTTTACTACTGAAACTACCACCTAATTCATCTATGATAACAATATCACCCACTTTAATTTATGGCTCAACCTTACAATGACCAAGGAATACACTTTATTGCCAAAATAGTGCAGGTTATGTTAAACAAGTTCATAATTAAACATCACAAGAGTTATCCATACCACCCATAGGCCAATGTAAATACAAATTAATTCAATAATATTTTAGATAACATCTTGATCAATATTTTTTATTTGGGTTAGAAGGATTGGGATGAACGTGTCCATGCTATCCTCTAAAAATATCTAACCACCTTCAAGTGACTCAAACAACATACACCCTTTTATCTTGTTTATAGCATTGAATTATTAGTTCCTATTAAATTTTTCATTCATAGTCTCCTCATTGCCTTATTTTTATACCTCGGTGATGATTCTTCCTTGCAAGCCCATTTGATGGATTTACTTGCACCAAAAAAATGGTTGATTTTGAAATGGATCCATAGCATCAAGAAGTAATTACTATAAGTGTGGCATAAACACCACATAAAATATAAGTCTTTATGTGTGTATCCATGTTCACATGTATGACTATCATTACAATAAGTAGTTAGGCAAGTTGTAAGTTCATTGGTTGGGCCCCTATGTTGTTTATCAAGGCTTGGATCATGATGTAGTCAAGTTGGTTTGTTTAGATGGTAGTGAAGTTTAAGGTTATGTGAATAGGATTCATTTGAATTTGTAATTCCTTCCACTACCCTAAAGCTTTATTTTTTTATGCATTCAATAAGGTCCCTATAACCATCATACTTTATAATTTTATATTGATGTTTTTCCATTTGGTGTTTTCATTGAAGCTGATTCTAGAGAGAATTATCTGTATATGTTTTTGGCTCTAAGAAAAAGATGTTTTTAAACATCTATAATTCATCTAATCCACTCACCTCTCTCAGATTTGAACTTACAATGTTGAAAAATAAACCCCATGCTTGGACACATTTGACATTGGTTCACTAGTGCCTTGGTCTATGTCACCCTAAAATTGGCTATTGATTCACAATACAATGAATATTTGGCACTAGGCCCCAAGAGCATAGTTGAAGACATGGTATCAAGACTTTTTATAATAATACATTGAATAATTGGTTTGGTAGAACCATGTGTATCATTTTATGGGAACATCAGGGTATAAGTCACATGGGAATGAAAAAAACATATCAACTAGAAACAAATAGGAAACAACATGATGCATTGGTTTATTGCCATCCTAAAGAGAAGTATTGTGGTGTACTTGAGGTATTTAGGAGTGTGAATATAATGTACCATTATCCTTTAGTATAAATACTTGATGAAAATTGGTGCGCATCCACCTAGTTTTTATCATTTAATGGATGGGACAAATAGAACGTGATGTGAGGGTATACTCGGTGGCACACATAAAAGGCTATATAGTTAGATGAAAAGTGACATGATGATAAAAAAAGAATGTAATTATTATATATGGATCAATATTACCATTTTATACTTTTGATGGTTATAAATCTAGTGAAAATAATAAGATGATTTTCTACGTTTGGTAAAAATCGCTTGTGAATTTCAAGTGCAAATGTGTGTTGTAGGATTTTTTCACAAACTAGAGAATAAGCTATTTTTTATTAATAAAATGTGTGAATTTATGTGAATTTGAATTTAGTGTGCATAAGTGTCTATGGTTACACCATTTATGTTTTATCCACATTAATATCTTCAAGAAAAATATCAGGATAGTTATGTGATTGTATTAGTTGGTAGTCATTTTTGTATATTTTGTATACAATGCAGTATTAATTATTATTAAGCATTATCATATTTCCCATTTTTTTATAAGGGAATATTCATATAAGATAATGAAAATAATTATATGTATAGTTGGGGTGAATACCTGTAATAAAATTAGAGTTTAGCATGTGGATCAAATGGATATGGTGATGAAAGAGGTGAGTGGGTGGGAAAAGGAGATTTTGAATAAGGACTCTAAAAGTGAGAGAGTTAATGGGAATGGATTTGACTATCAAGATGAGCATAGAAATCACATGGTTCTAATATGCATAAAGTGCCTCGATTGGGACCGTTTGGGGATCAATCCAAATAGCTTGTCAGAGGGCAAAGGGTCAAAGAGAATGTCTTTTTCCAATGGAGTTCTTCAAGTTAATATCTCATGGGCCTCAAACTCAAAGGTAAGATCATTGAGCATCAATAAATTTATCCAAAGGATATTTTTTTAATTGCTAGAGATTCTAGAGGCATTCATATTAATATTCCTTAAACGGTGATTTAGAGAGCTTCATCAAGAATAGAATGTGCCCTGGTAGGAAAATTTATGGGAGCTAGGACTACCATAGATGTCTTTAGGAAATGGAATATGAATGGGCATATGTAAATTTTGGATATGACTAATGGATTCTTTTATCTATCTTAATAATGAGGAGGATTGTGCTCAAATCTTAAATGGGGGTCATTGGTTCTTGTGTTGTTCTAGTTTATTTCTCATGAAGTGGCAATCTAGTTTTGACGTGGAAAAGCATATATTAATGTTATGCCTATTTGGGTCCATCTTCCAGGTCTTCCCATTAAATTTAGGGATGAATATGTTTTTATCATTATGGATATAACCTTTGGATATCTAATAGTATTTGATGGGGCTACCAAATCAACGACAAGGTTTGTGCATGTGAGGTTTTACGTTAATGCTTTTGTGAGTCAAGAGATTCTAGAGTTAGTTTTTCTTCATTCTTTAAAAGGGGAGTGAATTCAAAGGATTGAATATGAAAATTTGGCTTTGTTATGTTACAAATGTAATAATTTAGAACATATTCCTAAATTATGCCCCTTGATTAATATCAAGCCAAGTCAGATGGATAAAAGGGATAAATCCATCTGGCAAAAAAAGGATCTCAAGTAGCCAAAAACACCATCACAAAAAGAGGGATTTCAAATCACACCATAACCCACACCCAATAGATAGAATGCACTAAGGAATGATGCCTTTTACTCTAGTTCTCTTGTTAAAAATGCTTTTGAAGAGTTAACCATAGTAAAGGATATTAGTGGGAAATTACTAACTAATAATATCATTAATAAGATAAATAGGGAAAGTAAGCCCAATGAGACTTCTCAGATCACTCCTTTGAAGGAGTCATCAGATTTAATGAACAAGATAGGAATCCAAATTCCCAAGGCCCAGGAAAACCAATCGGTGAGTTCTAGTTTGAAGGATATTATTGTGGATGGATCATCTAGGATAGTTTGTGAAGAGTATCTTGATACTCAATTAGAAAGGATAAACCAAGATATGGGACTTGTGTTATCCATAACTTGTAAGGAAAACTCTTTTATGAGACCAAATCATTTTGAGATGATCCACTCTATGGAGATATAAAAACTATCATTTTCTAATTTGGAGAGACTAGAAGGGATTCAAAATCATCTTGTAGATGAGGCTCAAGGGGATTTAATTAAGTTAATTTCAAGTATTTCTCAATCTGATAAAGCTGAGAAAGAGGGTAAAAAGCATGTCTCCAAACATTCTCATCAGGTGATGAAAGTAAAAGGAGTTGGTTTTTCATTAGTAACAACAAGAAGAGGAGGAAAAGGAGTAGATTTAGGTTCCCCTCAGAAGTTGAGTAGAACTCTATAGAATGATATTTACAAAAAGGCTATTGAAGATGAAATAGTAGATGAGACTCAAACAACACTCCCTTTCATAGGGGGTAAATCTCAGTCAAGGAAGAAATAATTAATATTTTGACCTAGAATATAAGAGGTATGAATATTACCAATAAACATGGGGTCTTTAGGGATTTTAGAAGAACTCATAATCCTATAGTACTAGCTATACAATAATCTCAGTTGGAAGAGATAATGTTTTTAGAAATTATATCTAGTCTTTGGAAAGAGGCTAAAAGAGAGTGTGTTAGTTCTTCGAGAGCTTTGGGAGGACTTATTACTTTTTAGAATGATAAATTTTGGGATGATGATATGTTATTTAAGAGTAAACATAATTTAGTCATTCTTTTCACTAATAAGTAGGATGGTATGTTTTGGATCTTTTCAAATATATATGCCCTTAATTCCATAGTGGCTCAAATAAGGTTATGGGAAGAATTAAATATTTTTAGAAGTAATTGTGTAGACTTTCATTGGGTTATAGCTAGGGGTTTTAATATGCCTTTATTTCTAACAGAAAAAAAAAAAATGCTTTCAATTCTACTCAAATATCATAGATGACTTAGCATAATTTATGAAAGATTATGGTCTAGTTGATGTGGAATTAAAGGGTTCCACTTTTACCTGGACAAATAGGAGAATGGGAGAAAACTTGAATGAGATGAGATTGGATAAATTTTTAATTTTAGTAGATTTAATTCCACACAAGGATTTATTCCTTTTTCCCCTTCTAAGGATTGGTTTTTATCACAATCCATTTGAATTCAGCATAGACAATAAATCTAAAGTTAGATCCCATTTTAGAATGGAGCATATATGCTTTAAGCACCTAAATATTAAGGATATAATTTTTTAATGGTTGGAAATTAACACTCAAGGCTCAGGCATGTACTAACTATTATTTAAAATGAATAATGTCAACTTTAGAGTTATAATATGGAACAAGGAATTTTTTGGTAATGTCTTCCTTCAAAAGAAGGCTTTAAAAGAGGAGCTGTCAGCTTTGGAGTCTAGGATTATGGATCATGGGTATGATCACCTCATTATGTAGAAGGAAAAATAGTTGATCTATGAGTATAATTCAATGGAAACAAGAGAGGAGAGTCTATGAAGGCAAAAGTTGAGGGCTATTTAATTGAAACAAAGGGATAATAACACTAGATTCTTCCATTTGATTGCCCTTAGACATAAGCCTCATAATCTTATCAAGTAAATTAGAGTTCCTGATGGAAATGTCATTTTAGATAAAGATTGTATTAGGAAAGAAAGTGTAAATTTTTTTAAGAAGTTGTTTGAAGAAAACACTATATCTAATGTAAGGATGGAGTAGGAACTTTTATTTGAGATCCTGGATTTGGTTAACCAAGAGGATAACTTGAGCCTAATTATTACAACTTTGAAAGATGAGGTAAAATCAGATATTTTCATTTTGAATAAGGATAAGGTGCCAAGACCAAATGGTTTCCACATTGCATTTTTTTATGTTTTTTGGAAAATTATTGTAGATGATGTGGTCAAGGTTGTCAATGAATTCCTTTCTTTTGGTTAGTTGTTGAAGGAATTTAATAATTATTTTATTGTCCTCATTCCTAAGAATGAGGATGCTAGTAACTTTGCAAACTTTTATACCATTAGCTTGTGTAATGTTATTTATAATATTTTTACCAAAATCTTATCCATCATATTATAACATGTTATGGAAAATATCATAAGTTTCTAACAAGGGGGATTTGTGCTAAGCAGGCAAATCTAGGATGGTATTCTTGTTTTCTAAGAAACCATTCACTCGATGGATAAAATTAACCAAGTTGGTATGGTGATTAAGTTGGATATGAATAAGGCCCATGATTGACTAGATTGGGACTTTGTGGATAAGGTTTTGATGCAATTTGGTTTTCTTGACAAGTTCAGGCAAATTATAAGAAGTTATATAGCTACGGTTATGTTATCGATTCTAGTAAATGGGATTCTAGAGGGTTTCTTCAAGAGTAGAAGGGGAATCAAACAAAGGGATCCTATATTACCTTTTTTTATTAATAATTATAGCTAAGACTCTAAGAAGATTTTATCTGCACCTATTAAAAAAGGAGAGACCAAATGATTCAAACCAGCTCGAGATATTGAACCATACATTCATTAATAATTTGTAGATGACACAATATTGTTAGCAGAATCTTTAGTGAGAGAAGTAATTGAGCTAAAGATAATTATTTTGATTTATAAGGTAACATCTAAGCAAAAGTAAATTTTGAGAAAATCTCCTTGTATTTTTTCAATACCCCTTTGATTATCCAAAATAAAATTATTGCTATCTTAGGTTACTAAATTAAATAGACTCCCTTCATGTATTTGGGACTGCCCATTTCTAGCAAAAATCTTCCTGTGTAGGCATGGAATCCATTGCTAGAAAGATTTCAGAGAAATTTAGTTGGGTGGAAAGGTAAGTTATTATCTCTAGCAGGAAATTTTACCCTTATCAAGAGTACTTTGCAAAGCCTACCAGTTTGTGTGATGTTCATGCTAAAAATACCCAAGTTTATAGCAGACAATTTGGAAAAGATTTAGAGAATGTCTTTTTGGTTTGGCATTGAGGCTAAGGATAAGTTCTCTTTGCTGGCTTTGGGTAGAATTTTTTCTCCCAAAAGTTATGGTGGTTTGGGGTTGAGGAGACCTAAATGGATGAACATAGCCCTTATAGATAAATTGGCATGGCATTTCATCACAAAACCATCCTACAAGGGCATAATTTTATAGGCAAAATATTTAAATTTTAGAGATGCCATTTGCTTCCTTGAGGAAGACCAATTGGTCAACAAATATTTTTTTTGGAAATTTTTATTTTAAACTAGAGATCTTATTTTGAATGGTTGTAAATGGAATCTAGGAAATAGATAGAAGACCATATTTCGGGATGTATCATGGTTGTTGGATCATCCCTTAAAGGATGTTGAACCCTAAAAATAAATTTGAAATGTGTTGCAATATGGATATGGCCTCATGGTTTAGGAATGTATTGAAGTAATGAGGGATTAAGATCATAGAAATAGTTGACAAGTGAGGGGTTGGGAGAGGAAAGAAATGTTATTTTGGATGAATTTAATTCCTTGATAAGATTTTTTCATATTCTTAATGTCCATAAAGAGGATAAAATTGTATACAGAGACTCCTTTGATGGATAATATAGTCTGAAGTTAGGCTATATGTTGTTATCTAGTATTCTCTTTAAGGATATTCCTTGAAATGAACTTTGGGATAAACATCTCATCCCAAAAATAAATATTTTTCTCTATTTATTAGTTCAAAATATAATCTTAACTAGAGAAAATCTCAGAAAGAGAGGTATGTTATTGTTAACATGGGCCCCCTTTATGAGTTAGATAATGAATCGGTAGCTCGTCTCTTGATGGAATGTTCCTATACGTTTATGGTGTGGAGTTTTCTATTTGATAAATTTAATATCAATTAGGTCCAGCCTGTATTGGTAAAATATATTTCCTTTATTGGTGATCCCCTTTCAAAGATAAAAATTTGAAAAGAATTTGGAAACTTTCTCTACGTCATTTACTATGGAGCATCTAGAGTGAAAGAAATAATAAGGTTTTCATAAAAAGGAATATACTTAGTTTTGTATTGGCTAATAGAATTTGTGATAGAATTTTAGAAAAATTCAAGTGTTTCCTAGTAAATCAAAACATATGCTTTTGAAGGAATTTAGGATTGCTCTCAACTGGCATATGGAAGGCCAAGTTTTTGGTTCCAGTGACCCAAGGGTTTAAGAAAGAAGTCTAGTTAAGTGGTTCGCCCCTTCACCAAGTTGGGTGAAACTTAATTTTGATGGATCTTCTAAGGGGAACCCAAGGATCTCAGGAGGGGGAGGGATTCTCAAAAATGATAGAGGTAATTTAGTGGTAGCCTATGCTGGGGGAATGGGTCTTTAAATGAATCATTGGTCTGAAGCTCTTGCATCCTTGTGGGGCCTAAGATTGGTGAGATATCAAGGAATCAAAAAATTGATTATTGAAAGTGACTCATTAAATATAATTAATTATCTTATTAAAAAGAATTTTGTTAGTTGGTGTATTAATCACATAATTGAGGAAGCCATTGTGATCATCTAAGATATGCATAGTGTTGTCATTAAACATATTTACAGAGAAGATAATTTAGTTACCAATTAGTTTACAAATGAAGGGGTGGGTATTGTGAGGATTATAAGGTGGTTTAATAAAGAGGATCTTCCCAATTTAGTTTGTCAAAAAATTGAACCATGAGCTTTAAATCATGATTGAGAGAGTCATTAGGATGGTATCCATTAGTTATCTATGTATTTTATTGGTGACACATGAGAACATCTTATTTTCCCCTTGGTAGTTATCCAAGTTGGATTATGTTGTAATGGCTTATAAAAAGGTCAATATAAAGGGTAATTATGATTATTTAAAGAGTGTTATTAGATGTTAAGGGTTTCAATATATTTATAGCTATTTGAAATTGTTTACGTTTAGTAAATCTAACACCTTATTCTATTTTATGTTTGGTTTCAAGTTTTTCATAATGGGTGGGGACCTTTTGAGAGTGGAACCCATCTTAGCCAATTATGTCAAGAAAAACAAAGTATGGTATATTATAAAAATTAGAAGAATAGCTAATTTTATGTATAATATATAAGGCCATGATAAGTTTGTCTCAAATTCATTTGTAAATAACTGGAGAGAAATTATGATAATGTTTAATGGAGTTACAGTGGAGATAACATAGGAACTTATCATGCAGGTAACAAGGCTTAAGATATAGGCCTCTAAAAATTTTAAGCTTGGAAAATCTCTCAAATAAGAAAGAGACAAATTTCTCATGGATGGGGAGGTTTTAATGCCCTTGAAAAATGTATTTTATAGGTAGGATTACCTCTCTCGTTTAATAAATTAGCCAAGTAGACCATTCTCTACATAACCTTGTAAGGTAGAATCAATGGTGTGAATTTTTCCCATTTTATCTTCTTGAATTATTTTCACCATAATGTCCCTCTTAGCCTTAATTTTTTCATCCTTCATTCCCTTGAAATATCTATGTTTAGGATAAGAAAAGAGGAAGAAAAATCACCCTTTGCATCAAGGGTTAATACTTTTTATCTTCAAATACTTTAAAGGAATGAAATCAGATCCTAGGAGCTTTCCTATGTCAAATGCACAGGAGCATTGCCTAGATGGAGTTACATGAAAACCCAAGAGTGTCTTAAGGAAAATGAGGTATAATTTTGATAAGGGTGTATTTCTAGCTATAGAAAGTGACTTAGGAGGCCCTCAAGAGAACATTCAAGAAGGGGGGGAGATATAGTTGTTGAAGGGATCCATCTGTTAAAAATAACTATTGCTACCATGAGTTTAGATGGAAAAGAGAAGAGTATGGGAAAATTTAAGGATGGGGATGAGGCAAAGAATGTTCATCCTATAGTGGATTTCCCTTATAAAAGTAGGTGACCCAACAAGGATTTCAATTAGGGTGTAGAGTTCTTGAAAATGGAAAATAGGTTGTCTAATATGCAAGAAGAAATTGAGCTTAAAAAATCCATCATGAGATGGTTCATGAGGGAGAACTTATCCCTAAATTATCGTGTTATAAAAATATCCCAAGAGAATGTGGAATTAAAATATAGTATTATATTTATGGTGGAAGTGAGAAAAACTGCTATGAGAGATAGCATTGCAAATTTATTGGCACTTAGGATGCTTTCAAGAGACCTGAATAGAAGTGGGGAGCCCAATAAAAAAGTCAAGTGTATAAAATGTGAAAAGAATTTTGAATAACCTACTCAACTACACAATACTACGGATCTGGAGTTGAATAACATACTTAGCAAATGGGATGAAATTTTGGCTAGACAGAAACTCTAGATGTTTTAGTGTTGTATTTTGGTTGTGATTTAGTTGTTTGGTTTTTTTATTCTTTATAGTAGACTTTAATGTTTACTTGAATTTATGGGCCTAGTCCAAAGCTTCTTGTATAGGGTCAGGTCCATAGTCAAAAAAACCCTCTTTACCCATAATAATAAAAAAAATTATATGTATAGTGGATAGGTGGGTATGTGAATATGCTTGTTGAAGATATATAATCATGTAGAATGTAGTAGTTCACCATTTTCCAAACTATTGTACATGTTTAGATAATATTAATGTAATATATTTTACTTATTTACGTGTTGTGACAAATTGTGATGTGTTTATTTTTTTGGTTTTTTCCTTTTTATCTATGAGGGTATTGCAAATGACATATTGCATCCTAGGGTAAATTTTTGGTATGATTTATTTAATATTTGTGTTAATATAAAGGGTTTAATTATGTAGTGTTAATTAGGCTAAGAACATTTCCCTCATAAGCATTTGTCTTTCCTCCTTTGACACACACAACTTATCCCTCTTATATAGTAACCTATCCTTGAGATAGCATTCTTCCTTACCTTATTTTTATACCTTCCTCACTTGTAATAGCTGGAATGTCTTCCCAAATTATAAATATTGTGCATATGGTTCCTTGTTAGCCACTTTCATGAAAGGTTCAATCTGTGATATTATTTCCAAAGTTTAAACTTATCTTATTGGTGGCGTAGATAACATATCCACCACAATAATTTATTTCCTTTCTTGTACTTAATCACCAAATAGATTTTTTGAAGGAATCTCATCCATTTTTAATGTCTTTCTATTTTACATATTTTACACATAAAAGATATAAAATTGATGAAACTATGCACTAATTTAGATTATGTAAAATATGTCTTTAACCACATTAATCTGAATTGAAAAATATTGATAGATATGGCACTTAATTTATAAAGGATAAAAAAAGATAGGGATGGTGTGCTTAGCTAAATTTTCCTACTTATAACTCATAGAATTTGTTACTAAATCTAGAAATGCTATGTATGTGCTTCATCAACTACTAAGATCAAAAAAATATATCTAAGAACGTATATGGGCATTATTGGAAAAGTTATACACCTACAACAACTAGAACCTAATTTAATAACAATGCCCCTATGCATAGTGGGAGTTTGATATCTCTGGGAAATGTGTGCCTACACCTAAAATATGATTTTGTGTGTGTGCATCTCTCTAACCATATGCTAAAATTCATGTATTCTCACTCTTTTATCCAAACCCTAATTGTGCTTTATCAAAAATTGATTGTCTCTTTTACATTGGTGTACATGATGCATATATGCCTATGGGGACATTTTACCCACGTATATCTTATATAATTTAGCATTACATAATCTTAAATTTAAAATTTAAGAACTTACACATACATTGACATATGAATGGTTATCATTAATGGTTATATTGTTATCTTTAAGCATTTTTTACATTGGGAGGTTTGGCATCTTCCCCTTGTGAAAAAATATCCTTAACTTATGATTCAATTCCTATTTTGTTTTGCCATGTAGTCAACTATATCAATATTATTGCATTCAAATTTTATCATATATTTTTAAATCTATATCACATATTTGGCTCACGTTGTTACATCAATAGATCATGATAATTAATACAATATTCATGCACCTTGTCACTTTATATTTATCTTACTTGACACAATCATATCTCATATAATTACCATCAAAGGGGATGAAATATGTCAATGTTCAATATTCACAAAATATAAAAATTATAAAACATTGGTAAAAATTCAAAAACCTTGAGAAAATGCAAAAGATCAAAAATATTGGTAAAATGTCAAAATTAAAAAATATTTCAAAATAAAAAGTACAAAAACATTTCCTTATACATGTTGCATGTTTACATCTTCTATAACTTTTCATTATCCATTGTTTACACATATGCTTTTCATGGTAATTTCTTGAGTGATGCAATGCCTATTCCTAGCTTAATGATATTAGATTTCACACTATGTGCCCATATTTTGGAGGGGAAATTCCAAATACATAATGTCATACCTTGGTGGAATTTCCATTTAAACATATTTTTCATGGTGATATATATCATTTCTTTTCCTTTATTATATTGATCTAGATAATATTATTGTTTACATCTCTTGTTACATCTTATACATCTCTTCACATGGATAGTCTACATTATGATCACTACACTATTACATTAATAATTTATGCATGAATGCTTACTTTAATGTGTGTGATTTATCGTGTGTGTGTTCTTGTCCATAAAGGATACTCTTATCATTATGTATTGTGCATCAAATCTTTTGTATCTTATCACTAACATTGTGTGGTTTTAAATTGAGTGCAATTTATTACTATATTGTCACTATTGCCATGATTTTCATCATGCTTATTTATCTATATTATGGTATATTTGTGTGATTCGTACATTGTCATGGTGCATCTATAGGTTATCCTAGTTTTGTGTGTTTTCATTACTTTATCTAGCCCAATAAAGGCATGTACTTCTTACATCTGTGGGAATAATACTTTCTTCCTATTTTACTTTCCCAAAGGGGGGATCATACCCTATTGTATTATGTTTGATATGATACTATATTTCATGTACCATATTTTACTTTACATTATTTTATGTGGCATTTAGATGTTAATTCAAACTTTAAAATATGTAAAGTTTTGGAAAAAATCAACTATGTATGTTTCTAGGATTATAACATGCTTTGGTAATTTATTTTTCATAATATATGATGAATGCAAAACATTATAATTGTGGAAAAAAATCAAATCCATAAATTTTTATAACACATTTTAGAAATTTTCTTAACATATGAGGTATTTAACCTTTCTTTTTGAGACCAGTGATTGTAGTACAAAGTCTTTATCCCTTACCTTAAAACAAAGGCATATATCAAGGCACTTATAAATCCAAAAATATTTAAAATAGAAAAATGTTGAAGTGGTAGAGACAAATTTATCTGCTTCCTTGATCATAAAGTGGATTAGGTTTATAAATACTCTCATGGAAGTGTTGAATATGTTTCAATACCTATCAAAAGTCTTATTAGTACAGTATTTAGGGAAACATGAGGTAGGGGTATTTTATCTTATGCTCTCTTCTTAAATTAAATTTGGTCAAATTTTAAAAATAAAAACATATCATGAGCATTTGACTACTTATAGTGTTTGGATTTTTTTTCTAGGTACATCAACTATATGGTGTGGATGAAAGCTTATATTGACTGTGCGTAATAAATAAACCCTTCATCCTTCCATAGGTAAGTGAAGGTGTGTGTTTCAATTATTTAAATTTATATGGTTGTTCACACATGAATTTATTTTACATACCCATGTCAAAGTGGGGGCATTATGTAGGAAACTAAATTTGGCACAAGACCCTTGTTCTTAGTGTTTTATTCTCAATTTATCTTATTTGTCAAACTTGTACATTCTAGCATATTTCTAGGACTACTTTAGGCCCAAAAAGTATTTACTTGGCCTATAAATTCTAAAATCACCTCAACATTTATAAACAAGGTATCAATTAACACATCTAGACTATTTCTCATAGATTAACCAAATGTGCCTCGAAAGCAAAATTAAAATCTTCTAGTCAAACCCATACACTATATGGTTTTATCCTGGATAAACCCATATACCCTACAGTTTTTCCATTTTATATTTGTGAGCCCAATTAACTTGTTGCTATGAATATTGTTTATTGAGTCTTGTTTTTATATATTACCATAGTTGGAAAGCATGCATAAGTTATCCTAAGTCAACCTATACATATAATATCTAACCAAGCCATTTATCATGTATGAGGGTTCTAGATTCAAGCATAACACATTTCCAAATATCTAGAGCCAAGCATCACTAAAGTCAAGCATCATTGAATCTCATACACTTTCAAAATTTTAATTCTATCTTGGTCTCTCTATATTTATCTTGTACAAAAAGAGGGTATTATATTACATATAGTTGCATCATTACTTCTATGGAAGAGGAGTTTCACAATTTTCACTTGAGTTATTCCATCCACACACTTACATAACTATATGGAAGTCTGATTCCATGCATGCAAGATATGTAGTTTCTAACATTACTTTAGCAGTTACTCAAGTCCATAATTGTTTATTTTTTTGGAGTGTCGATCTAGGTCAAGGAGAATATCCTTTTTTTATACAAAATTCTCCCAACATATCTACAAAGTGAAGGTAAAATTGAAATAGAGATGTGGTAATGCATAGGTGACATAACTTACTAGTATGTAAAATCATAGAATGAAAAAATTAACCACAACAAGAAAAATTAGGCAATAATCAAAGAATCACGATCATATGGGTATGTACTAGTAAGATCAACACAAGTATAAGTTTGTCACAGTGTACAAGTATATCTTAAAGAATCACATAATCTCCAATTTTTAGGAGCAAGTTGTACACAATCTATACAATCCATCTATAATCTTAAATTTGTAGAAAAACATATAATTGTGATTGTTCCTTACCCCTTCGTCATTTACATTTCTTAATCTAATTTCATTTGTAACATTTAGATTTGTTTTTCATCACAATTTATTAAACAAACAATATTCTATATTTTCAATCATTTATATTTAAATCTATTTAATTTAAACTAATTTATTATTTATTTTAATAAAGATAAAAATTAAAATAAACATCAAGGAATGAACAACTAGACCATAATCCTAATTAAGAAAAGATAATGGAAAATAACTTGAAAGAGTCTAATGGATTCCATTTATTAATAAAGAGGTGGTCATATGAGCATGGAAAATATTAGAAACTACGGAAGGGTATGTTATTATTTCCCATCCTCCTTGTTGCCATTTATATCCTCCTCCATATTAATTGCACGTCATTCATTATATATAAACATGGAACAAATATTTTTCCAAGACTATAAAGGATTGGTTGAGTCTTATTTTAGTTTTACTTTAAGGAATCATTTGTCAAAGCAATATAAGAAGTTGAAGGATATTATGTGCGGTGAATGAAGAAAAATATGGTGATGTGATGCTGCAACAACCATGAAAGCATATACTTGATTGTTTTTCTCATTTTCATATGCTTTTATTATTTTTTAAAGAAATTTTTGTTATGTGCAGCAAAACATTTTAAATATGGTAAAAGTTGATTGAAAAAAATCTCAAACATGATTTTACTTTTATGAGACTACCAAAAGAAGAGTGTAAAATATTTATAAATCATAACAAGGAGGTTGGGTCCAGGGTCTAGAACTTTGAAAGTAGGGGAAAAAGAGATGTATATATATATATATATATATCTTTTTTAAATATTATGTTAATAATTTGATATTATTGAATGCTTACTAATAATAAGAAATGTTTATAATTAAAAATATTTTAAAATTTATTAAGGCATTAAAAAAAAGTATGGGTCAAATGATTTGATCATATATAATATGATTAAAAATTTATTTAAATTATAGTTATATAATTTGTATTGAATATAATAATTTTTAAGTAATATGTTATGAAATATTATATATAGTAATAGTTGTCCCTTTTCTTTGGTGTTATTATTTTCAGTTTAAATATTTTAAATTGAAAAAAAAGGTTTGGTTTTAATATAAAGTTACAAAGTACTTCATTTTCATTTGGAGAGGTCCATCAAGAAAGTGATAGTGATGAGGTAAAAAAT